>JAFFZH010015525.1:10660-119558 GCA_018420115.1 Euura saliciscinereae | reverse complement strand
GAAACGTTTCTGGTAGGGCCCTAGTAGGGCTCTAGAAAGTTTTCCCCATTTGAAATTGAATTTCTACTCCAGAAACGTTTCTGGTAGGGCCCTAGTAGGGCTCTAGACAGTTTTCCCCGATTGAAAGTGAATTTCTGCTTGGGATCATATACGGCATGTTCGTTGCACGGAAAGATTGGTAAATTATTATAGGGTCGCGGTGAATCTATACCTTCAACTATTCTACGAATTTTCGAAAAGTTATCTAGCAAGTCTCCTAAAAATCATCAGTTTCCGATATCCGCCCAATTTGTAGAGCCTCTTGGGTTCGGTTGTGCTTCGACACGCACAATTTCCTGGGCAATCAACGCACCGGAAACGGACCAATCGACACACAGAACGCCTTTTCTTTATAGCCTCTATCCCGATTGGTTGGTTACTGGTGGCTCTGGAGCAGCTGGGGTGTGACTTTCTCACCCCTTATAACGTGAGCCACGGGGGTTTATGCCCCGGGGCTGGCGGGCATTGGTGTTCTCTAATTCTATTAAGATTTCATTTTAGAAAGCTGGCTAACCCACACACGAATACACACGAATACACACGAAGACGACGTCGGGTCTTCTAGCCTCTAGTTTTTTTTTTTTTTTTTTCTCAAAATATTGATGGATTTTACTTTGGTTCTTCAGTTCTGAAGATTATAATCTGGGAATGCAGATCCTGAGGGTAATTTTTACGCTGATTTTTTCTGAGTTTGGAAGAATAAACGTATTTAGTAAAAGTAGGATCTGATCGAGGTCGCGGCGTAATCTTTGATGCTTTGATGATGATTAAATCTGGGATGCGACGGTGTATAAGTATCATTAAATTGTGATAAAAAGACGATTAACATAATGGGAGGGACTGTTCGGGCTCGTTTCAATGATTAATTATTCTCAATGCTTGACCACACGTCACTAATCACCAACGACTCGGGTAATTACCAGAGTGTACATGGCTGATTGGCTGCAAAAACTCGTCCGATTTACTTTATAACTCCTTGCAAACGATCGGTGTGACACATAATTTCATCTACTACTAGATATTTATCAGAAATTTTATCTATCTACCGAACATGCGATAAGATCAAAAAATAAATCGTGCGTTCTAGTTGATCATAATAATTGTTAATTGGTAATTTTGGAATTCCTCGATTCGAACATTATATTTCGCCTCTGCGAAATGCCACACAGAAGTCTATCCTTAATGGTATTCGAATCAGGTACAGGCATTCGAAGTTCCTTGTAATTCCGTATAAGCCAACCGTGACTGTGTACAGATAAACGCGAATCGTTTGCGCTCACTTAGCGCGGGCGCACGCCGCTTTATCCTGGATTATAAGGACCGATGGAGGAAATATTTACCCGAGGATCAACAGAATATCGAGTTACTCGTAAAGCGGATTATTTTCGTTGACGTCTCCGGGCCTCTTTTATGAGTCGTATACATAACTGACTATCCGAACGTGAGTACGAATACATTGAATATATATTAGCTATGTAAAGAATTCAAGATCAATCCATGTGGAACTGTATCATTCGGCATTGAGGATTATTGCATGGATCAGATTTCGCTACAATTACCATCGCCTCGGGAAGAAATGACCGGAAATGTAAGATCACCTCGCGCATCGTCGGACCCTGGTGAGGGAGGCAGCTGCCTTCGAGATAAGGAGCGGGTATAAATAATGGTAGAAATCTTAGGCTCTTCGGTATTGAAGAGCCGTAAATTACCAACGTAATTGAAATGTCCCTTTATATATTACAGTTTACGAGCAGTCGAGCGACTGCTGAATACGAAGAAAGTCTTCCTAGAGATAGATTGAAATTTTCAAGATTAGGACTTCTACCTGAACCTAGGGGATATTCACTCCGCTGGAATCGCAGAATGTCATTATCGCAGTATTGTGGATTCTCAGTGACTTCCACAAATTTATCGATAACTCTCTAATGTTCCTCAAATTTGTTTCTTGTGATTTTGTTGGTCTAGTGTTGGTTTTCCATCATCTAGACCAGACACTGTAGATGCCTAAATTCAGGACTATGAAGCCCACTAACATCTTTTACGGAATTCATATGAAGGCTTCGAAGTCACATAGGTATATTAGTTTGACGATGGAATAAATTGATTGTAATGCTAGTTCATCCTAGTTCATCCTGGTTCATCCTACAGCATCATCCAATACTGCGATAACAAATGACAATTGCTTGCAACTGGAAATGAAGCCAAATCACAGAACGTCCTGAAAAATCACAAGAAATTGCTTGAAATGTAAAAAAAAATCACTAGAAACTACTAGATATTGTCAGACATGACAAAAAATCGCTATAAATCACCAGAAGTTCTTCGAAATCACCAAAAGTCACTAGAAACTACTGGCGATTGTTATAAATGACCAAAACATACTAGAAGTCACGAGAAATTGTCAGAAATCGTCTGTAGTAGGTATTCAGATTCCATTCATGTCTTCATGATTCCTTCTCTAGTCCGATTGTTGAATCTAATTGAGAAAATGTTCAATAACGGACTGAACATGTCGATAATCGTTTCGAAATAGTTTTTTTTTTCAATACTCATTGAGGCATGCGTGTTACACGGTCCCGTCTACCGTTCCAAGATCCCCCTATTGGATAAGCTCGCGGGGTGTATATTATAAAGGGAATAAAATAAAGCCTTGTTACACGCGGTTCGCCGCACTAAAATATATACGCGTTGTACGAAGATAACATCTGCTACTGTCTCCAGACATTATCATTCGTCTTATTTGATTCCCTGTCGTTCCTATTCTGATTTTTCATTACTTTTGTTGCTCTCTTGTTCAATCAATTTCTATTCCTTCATTGTCTTTTTTTATTTGACCTAATAATTTATCTAGTTCTGTTTTCTACAACCGAACGCCCTGAGAACGGTAACTGGTGTAGGCGTCGCGGCGCCCCCTCCGCCGCAGGTCTCATTTCAATACCCAAATATCAAGTCTATGCCGAATGCGGAGTGACTTCTGATCGATACGACGATGGACTTCGAATCTTGGACGAGTCCCTTGTAACGCTGGTACATACTACGTCAAGATTTAACGATTGCACTCGGACGCGCGGACCAGCTCCGTCATTGTATCCGAGTGACGGCGTTTCTTCTATGCTCCAAGAGCAGCGACGAGCTTCTCTTTTCTCTGATCTGTGGCCTGTGGTCACGATTGGCGTGGCTATGGACTTCCAATTTGTTCAACCTCATAGTCACACACACACACACACACACACACACGCGAAGCCAGACTGGTCCACGGCTCCGCGGAGAGTATGACGAAAGAATGAAGATAAAATTAATTGTGGCCGGCTTCCGAGAAGCGTAATGCTTCTGGCCGGTCTCGAACGTTTGCTACCGGTCGCTATGGCGATCTATACGAACCGATAAGATTTCTCTTTGGGGTTCATTTGTCAGATGAAGGAGGATCTGTATATGTAAAGGTATCCTATATTACAGCCTTGCAACATGTAGAAATCTCGAAAATAAAATCAAGCCGATTAATTGGCACTGCCTAATAGAGAATACGTTACTTCTCGTGTCTCCTCGATCTTAATTGTACAGAGAGAAAAGTAATAAGCGTATACCAGCCTCCCTAAATAGTGCGCCGCAACTTGTAAGACGAAACGTAGAAAGTCGACCACATATGGCGGTAGATTACCTGCTTATTAGACCACAATGGTCTCTCCAACAACGGGCAACCCCCGTGTTCGGCAGTGGGCCTTAAAAAATTAAGCTAATAAGCCACGTTACTCTCTTTGTGCTCCGCACACCTCTCGGTTGAACGTTATATTTCTAAAATACCCGCACCACCCCGCCGAGGGTGTGAATGAGTAGGTATTGGAATAACGCACATCCATGATACAGGGTGCATTTATGTGGGAATACGTAGCGGGGATAACAGAACAATGTAATAGACTGCTCGAAATACACAATAGCAGAAAAGGTACGAATGCTATAGAATTACCAGTATATTGTATATAAGAGAGGTGTGAAGCCCATGGAAAAAAGAATAAACGAGAGAAACAAGGCTACGGAGTGCAGTAGGGAAAAAAAAGCAAAATTGAAACGTAAATGCCCCTCGGGTGGATCGGGTTTCGTATTGTCATTGTAATTTGTCTACGGGGTGCAGTTTTTGGGGCGGGTCTTTAAATACTCGCCGCGTAGGACCCCGACTCGTTTCGAGGACCCATACAGATGGTTGTTTGTCGAAATGTCACCGTAGGTTATTATATGCCTCATTACGCAGCGGTGCTTTTTCTCCACCAAAATCTATAAGGCGAGGGGATTTTCAATGCTAATGTATAAAATAGCAAAAAAAAAAAAAAAAGAAGAAGAAACTAAGTGAACTTGAAGATTGAATGCGAGAAACGAATCGTTCCTATCCTAGAGAAACGAGATTCAGTATTTGCGGCATGGCTCGCAGATAACATTTGCCATCGACGTCCAATTTACCCCGAGCTGATCTGACGGTATCTGCAAGAGACGTCCGGCGTCGATTTAAGTCGGCACAGGTTTCCTTATAGTGGTAGCGGAATAACGATCTGTAACACATCCTCTGGTAAATGGATAAGTGGATAAGCGTTACGTAACCCGCTGGACCGCCTAACCCGACCATGCACTCGTCGATGTCGACGTGCATGTGTCTGCGGCTCGAGTGACATCAGAGTGAAAATGCCGATCATTTCCGCTAACTATCTCTGGCTGGATCGAACCTGCACGTAGGTCTGAAGATTCTTCAGCCAGCAGGGTACCCTGCTTGTCTCCAATAGCGAGCAGTTTGCTCACCTTTAAGCACGACGTGAAATAGAAATCTATGGCTGTCTTCGACGTCCGTTGCAGGGGTACGCGTCTCAAGAATTGCCAAGGAAAATAAATGTTCCAGTTTGAAATAGGAGTAGCCAATCCTGACGCTCAGTTTTATAAGGTACACGAGATTCTTGAAGCGAAGAATCTTACTCCGGCTCCGTGAACGTCAAGGGTGTGATCGGAATCGGCTTCGTACATTTCAACGACAAGAACTACCTTCTCTAACAAGTGATAAAAGGTGCGAACGACGTTGATCGTTTATTCCTCTTCGATTTTCGTTCTTTTCAGTAATTCGATGGTCAGAAAGATGAGCGAAGGCACAGTCATGAGTGACGTTTGAATGAATGACTTCGTACTCTTTGTTGCAGGGAGACGTTTTAACGGAAGTTGAAACCATTGAAACTGACAAAAGTGATAGTTTTACTTACTTTTTAGGATAGGCAGGTCGTTCATGAAACCCCCGTCGTCGACGTTTGTGTTCTGAAATTAGAAAGAAAAAAGGAATCAAGAATTTAAACGAGATAATCGACTGTAGATTCTTTCCTTTTATCTTTATTAGAAAAATCGAGCAATTTACAGGAAGTATTTACGGTATAGTAAAGACGCTCGCGTAACGAGAAATAATTTTGAATCTTTGGTATGGAAAGACGGGCGGGTTCCGGACCAATGAATGTAATCCGGCGTAGGATGGGCACATACTTTAAGGTATTGAAATGAAATTCTTCTCGATAATATAAAACGTTACGGATTAATATAATATCGAGGATAGAAGGCAGAAAACCGGACCGTATCGCCCTTCTCTTTTTAATATGCGCTCTGACCGATGGTCAAAGACTCGATATATTGAATTTTTCGGTAAAATAATTCCACGAACTCGGCGAGATTCGCGAAAAATTTCAAATTTTTTATCCTTAAATATTTTCACTCAATTTTGTGGAGAAAGAGCAGAGTCCCCGCAGTATTACTTTTCGTGTACCTATATATAAGTACAGTTAACATCAGCGTAATACACGTACGCGGCGACTTAATTTGTTACACTTAATTATAACGGCCGACCAAAGTCATTAGCTGTCGTTTCGGATTTCGACACGGTGGCAAAGTCTGTTTAATTATTATTAATTAGCTCATCGTTTCATGCGATAATATTAATGTAACGAACGGGTTTTTTTTAATATTTTTTTTACATAACAAATGAACTGACGAATACAATTCCACCTTGATATCAGAGTCATACGTGTCCATAAGTAGCACTCCTTTTTTAAAAACATTTTTGGCCACTCATTTCCTCGTCATACGTCAGGCCCTCCTGTATTCTGAACAACTGCCATTATCGCGTAAATATAAAGAAAGTTCGCGAAGTTATACGTGAATAAATTTTGTGCCGGTCAATAAATAAATAATTACTGCCAACCGCTCACTAAATTGTACAAAGAAACGATGTGATAAAGTATACGATATCTTTTTTCGATCATGTGCAGTGACGTAAATTATGTACCGCGTGTACCTTTTTTTTTGTTTTGTGTTTTTCACTCTTTGTGGCCAAGCTTTTAATTCTTCAGTCGGTCCATCCGTCAGTCCGTCTCCTACTCTTCGGACCGCTTTCGAATTGTTTCATCTCAGTCGCGCCCGCGAAAATTCCGCGAAGGATTCCAGAACACGGGTCAACTATGCGCAATTATGGAATTATACGAGGAAAGAGTGAAAGAGAGAGAGAGAAAAAAAAAGTTTCTACATTCGAGAGCCGATTCCTCGTTCAGTCGCTACCGAGTCTCGGTATTTGGATCGTTGCTTCTGCAACCCCTGGTTATGTCTTCACACTTGCGATTTATTATTAAAAAAAAAAAAAGTTAATCAAATTTTGTTCCACAATTTTACCTAGCGTGAAGCAAAAAAAAAAGGTAAAGATAAAAGGAATGAGACAAAGTATAGGCTGAGATGTAACATCGCTAATTTGGAGATGGCATAAAAAAAAGGGAGAAAAAATTGGAACTCGTAGAATGGGTTTCATTAGCCAATATAACCTGCAGCTTAGACTAAGCCGATGCACAGCAGGTTGTCAGTCGAACAAAAAATTCGATCATTATAGCGACAGATGTGATTTGAGTTAATAGCACCGTGTCACACGTGTTTCTTCACGAAACGTGAATGGTAAAAACGTATGCCGATGAAAGGATGTATCGAGATGTATAGCTGCGAGTGGTTTTGATGTAAGAGAATTGATCATTAAATATTTAGCAATTAATCTCGAATTACGTAACCAAGGACAGACGGATTCTGGCATTCGTTAATCGAAAAACTAAAGTCGAGTGAAGTGGAAATCAATAGAGAAGCATCAAGCATTCACATATAAAAAATAGACGAGTAATCTTCCCTGACGAAAGTCACGTCTGCATTAAGGCTAGTAGAGAAGGCTTGAACACCGAAGTAAGTGAGTATAGATCGAAACAAGCGATTACCACACGAATAAATACCCCTCATAACGTATAATTTTCAATAATAATCGCGATAATAATCTCGCAAATATTTGCATACAGAAGAGCGGGCAGATGAGGAATGACGGTTGAGTGTGTGGCAGCATACGCGTGTTAACTGCCCGATCGGTACGGACCTGCGTGTGGCCGCATTTATGCACATACACACCGTACCGTACCAGCAGAAAACCTACGTGGCCAGACGATTGTGTTCATATTCATGTATTTCATTGAATCAATCCTGAACCGCATAGTTCAAGTGAACTTATCGCGTTGTGCTCGATGGATGAACGACACCGAGTCGAATATCCTTGAACGCAGGAGCAAAGTGAAGTCATTGATGCGGGTAAAAGTTTATTTAGTAGAACGATATTTTCGTTTCGTTGAGAAACGTCGGCGATAATGATAATGATGACGATGATAACGATGGTGTTCGAAATTCTGTTATGACATTCACGATTTCATGCATATTTATGTTCTCGTATCTGATGGACTGATCGAACCTATCATTCTTAAGTGGTCGAGTTATTGTTCATGAGTTTTCTACTAATTGGGTTTACACTCTCTGTAGAACGTAAGTTGTTCTTCGAATTTTTGGCGGAACCTCGAAATTATCATTTGAAAACGGATTTCGAGACTATAGAGATGATCTCTGTGGACATTACCGCATATCTGACACCAAGTTCATCATAATTTAAAATAGATTAAGAACTTAATTATCGGTGGTGAGTGACGTTGCCGAAAATCGGATCTCGATTGTAATTACGCTCTCGCTCTCTTCCTCGTCCTCTCCTCATTCTCTAGCGTATCCTTCGCCTTCTATCCGTGCCGCGACCTCTTTCTATCCCTGGGTGCCCGAATACGATTCCATTCGACCCAAAAATAGGACCTATATAATTTTCTAACTCGTGGTTAAGACACACACCGCCTATAAGAATAATGGCGACGGACCGAACGCTGGATATAATAGTTGCGACCCGTGGTGCCCGTAATTTTCATCCGTTCACGTGCGTCTAATTGACTGCGATCAACGCCGTTCTTGTACCTCGGCATAACTTTTAACCTTATAACATTTGACAAAAGTTTCGTACGTTAAAAATATTATTTTGTGTCCTCGATTTTTGCCAAATTACGAAAGTGGGTCTTTTAATTTCGGTTCACAATGGCCGTAACAAGATTTGAATTGGAGAATTATTTGATCGCCACTGCGAAAGTCGACCGGTGATGTGTGCAGGGATAGAGAGACGTTATATATATTGGAAGTCTTGACCCCTTGTGAATAATTGTCACTCGATATACCTGTTAATTATTAATCACTTCTCACAAAGCGATCGACGAGCTATACGGTCGATGTTCCAGAGATATTGGCAAAAGCCAATTACCGAGCTATGCGGTTTGAGAACGCGAGTTGCGTGCAACGGGACTTTCCCGATGACAGAGTAAGAAATGAGATGAAAAAAAAAATGAAGAGAGAAATAAAACCACGGCGAAAGAAATCAGATCGAAACGAAATTCACGGAAGATATTGACCCCTCAAAAAGGGTGCCTCTCTCTCGCTCCCACGTGTTTGTATAAAAAAAACTATATGTAATTATAGAGAAATTTCAACCCACACTGTTTTTTTATTCATTTTCTTCTCTACAGACTTCTTTATATCCCGTATTTCGCAGAAGTCGATCGCATTTGAATGGCTGGGTACTCAATCACGAGCTTATAGTAATCGAAATAGAGTTTCTACCCGAGTAATAATTATGGAAATAATAAAAATAATAAAAATGTTTCGATTACGTACATCATCGCTCACCTGGGGGTCGTCAACGAGGCTTGTGTGTAGAACTAGATCGGTTTGATCGAGCCCCGGGGGTGGTAGGAGAGCGTCGGGACGCCTCACGCCGCCGTATTCAACACCTCGACCTCCGCCTCCGCCGCCGCCTCCTCCACTTCCCCGACCACCGTCGTACGGAAAGGAGGCATGCATGTTCGTCTGGAATGAGAAAAGACAAGTTTCACCATTGAATTATTGACCGTACGACAAAATAATGCCAAAAAAAAGAACTTGGTCCGCGACTCGTGGATACTCGATTCCTCCGGGTCCATTGAGTCCCACGATCTAACTCATGAATGAACATTTTTATGTCTATTCTGTACCATAAATTCACGTAATGGATTATGAATTACACACCGTTGTTTAGATGCGGCATAAAATCGCTAAATTAATCGACGTATAGTCATCGGATCCGACACGGTTATTCGCTTGTCGAGATTTCGCGAAGCCCTCTGAATACCGTTTAATAACATACTCAACAAAAGATTTCCAAGAATCAACGGATAAAAAAAAAGACTTCAATCACCTCTTCATTTGACCTGCACAATGTATCGCAAGGTGCAGCCGTACAGCCTGAAGCTTAATTCAAGACATTTCGTATCGTTAAAAAAAGTGTACAGGCAGAATTTATGGAGGATTAACGTCAGTTTCGTCATCTATGATGCAAAATGATTAAAAACTGGATCAACGGTATCGGTCTCCGTCTTGAAACGATAGTTGCGTAATAATTAAAAAGAAATGAATAAAGTAAAGCAAAACTGACATCTATAGAATTCCATGCATTTGCCTATACGCAACTTGAACTGATCTCTGTGCACTGGCGCAACTTTTGATGGGAACAAGGACGACCGATGGATTATAGATTAACTCGTGTCATCTATTTCTTTCGATGAAAGGGAATTTCAATCGAACACATTCGATCTCAGCTGCCGTGCGGTGGATTGGATTGAGCCATCTTCGCGTCGCTTCGATCGTAAATATGAAACTATTCCCATTCATTATGAACGCCGGGTGAACAAATTGGAGCTGAAGCGTAGATCAGATCCTTGCTTCAATTAACGTCGATCGTCGAACTGCCGGCTAGTTTTCTACGTTCGACAGTATTTCATAGCCAAAGGTGAGAATTCTGGCAGAATCTAACAGAAAGGCAATTATCCGTTCTCGTATCCACCGAGTTCGAGTATGTATATCAGCCGTGGTCAACGGATAGGCGCGGATTTGTATGGGACGACGGAACTGTCGCAATTGACAGTGAGGCCAATTTGACTGATAAGTGCATCGAGGTAGTGGTACCTCGTCTGTTCTATCATGCAGAGAGTGAAGATAGCGTGTCGTGTCCGAAGAGCGAATGAAAGACGTATTATGCCGCATCAGAGGCGAGACACTGCCAGTCCCACTCGTCGGTTAAGTAATCGCAGAAATCCTAGTCTTTATGCCCGATGCAGAAAATCCAACATGTATAACGAGACAAAAGGCTGAGTGACTAACGACGATTGATTATCCATGCTGTCTCTTTAGAACGTCAGTCAATCGGTTCATAGCTATTTATATTCACATCGAGTGCCTTCATACGTCACTATTATTTATCCCGTAATTTGACCATTCGATAACCACTACAAGGACGCCCATCAACAACCTCGGACAGAATCGTGCAACACCTCCTTCATCCAATCTTTACATGCATGGATTGATTTTCTTCGGTCTGGATGGTGAAAAAGTTGAAATTTAGCTTCAGAAACTGAACGCTTTGGCATCGATTTGTGGAAATCATTTGCAGATCGTGGATTTGACAAGAGTGATCAGCGTGTCGAATATCCTGATCCTTAATTGAACCAAAGAAACCGCAAGTCATCCGATGCCGAAGGGGTTAAACTGTTGAATAAACGCATCTGTGAGTACGAATATGAATATGAAGTGTGCACTGTGAGTCAGTGAGTAAAACTAGCGGTACCGAAGCCTCATAGCATGTGGAGGTCATCCAGGATATGATACAAGAATATCTATCATATAAGACTGTTGAATCGGTCGTACTGTGCGCTTGGCAATGTGGAATATCAGTTGATCGTGGAAAGTCTGGTGTAAATGGCCTGTGCTCACCTGTATCATGGAATTATAGTCGCTATCGTACAGCCGGTGGATAGTACCGGGAATTATTGTGTGCTCGACGCAGCTCAGGCTGCCACGAAGAGGATGAGGGTCCGGAGAAGGCACGAGGTCAGAGTGCATCGGCGACGTGTAAGATGATCTGACCTGTTTGCCATACGGTATCAAAGACTCGCGAGAATCACTCACTACCGGGTTTCTCGCGGATCAACCGACCGGTATAATTAACGACCAGACTCTACCTTTCGTCTCAACCTTTTGATAATTGCTCTGCAAACGGAGATGCTCTCACAATCGTCCCGAGAGCCGACAGACCAGGAAAATGAGATTAAACGAATCGGAATATCGACGCGCACGTTGAAGTGGACCTTTGCTGGGTTTTCAGGCTAAACGAATCATTGATGAAGCAAGGATACGGTATTCGTGCAACATAAACGAGTTTCTGGATACAAGGTAGCGCGTCGGTGGCTGCATGTCAAAATGTAGATGCGTGTTGAGTTTACGGTGAAGCGTGTTGAGGTCTCCGATATGATATGAGACAAGAGTTAAGACAGAGACCCAATTCCCACAGTGGAGTTTAACGATGACTGGACGATAGGATGATGCAGATGGGGAATTTCGTACTTCGTCATTCTACGTGACTTAACGCTGCATTCTTTTCTGTTGTCTGTGTGTCTAGAATTATTCGATGAAATGTAACAAAAGTTTGAGTTCCGTCTCTTATGGGTCACAGTTCAATTTGACTCGCCAGGATCGATTCGAAGAAGTGACATACTGGAGTCAGATTTTAGTCAGCGATAGTCGCGGCCAGGCATGGACGGATGTACTCTGAGAGCACCAGCTGGCGTAATTGAACTCAAATCCCTAACTTAAAGCTGAGAAAGTTTTTCTAAGAACTAAAGCTGAGGTTACGTGCAGAATTTTAATCACATCCGAGGAAGGGAAATAGCGGAGATTTGGGGCAGGCTGTGTGCAAAACGTATGTGCGGTATAATTGAACGTGCGCTACCGTTGACCAGGTCTGCGTTCTTATTTCGTTTCCGTCGAGAAGAGACGCTCGCTGTTAGGCCAGCTCTTTGAGGCAGTGAAATTTCAACGATTTCTTAAACAGATAATGCTTTCTACTTTATTACGCGGTTTTGTCGTGTACCCATTCTTATCAAGGTACGTAATTCTTTGGGAATGTCGCCGCGCCACGGAGGAGTCACAAAAGGTAAGGTTCCACGTCGCGTCGTTAGGTTCACAAAGTTCAGATTGATAAGCTTTTGCGCTAGCTGACTTCTTTCACACGTTGGTTCCGTCCTCCTCGAGATCATCCGGAGAATCTGACCGGGACAAGTTTTTGCCTCTTTACCGGCTCCGCAGCAGCATCATCTCCTCGCCCGTGAAAGATCTCGATGAAGTTTCACCGCGACATCTTTGTCAACCGTTCTTCTTCCAACCGGAGGTGATCGTAATAAGTAACTCAATTAGCAGAGTTTGTGGTATTTTTTTTTCTTTTCTTTTTCATACCTAAATTAAGATTAAAACTCGTGTTTCTTGAGTTGATATCGCGTTATCGTTGAATATCTACAAAGTTTGGAACAAAATGCCGACAGTTAAATCTAAGGCTCGTCGATAAATCGACATTGCAACAGAGTGCAGTATGTGTTTCTAATGGAACCGGTCTGCGTGTGCGGCGTTTCACAGTTTTTATACCCGAGACGATATATCATAGAACCATAGCCGCGGATACGTGTTCGATCAAATCCCCAAAGAGACTAACGTAGAAGACGCTGGGTGAAGGTGATTCAGGATGAATTACAATTGTACATGAACTCCGGGGTGCCACCATCGGGGGATTACTTGATTCGATATTCATATTCGCCGCGCGGTAAGAGGTTAGAAAAACTATTCATTTAATCCATAAATAGCTCGAATAATGATAAACGCGCAACGATACCGCGAGTGCAGTTAAATGAATAAATAAGGTTACGCTCAAGTTTGATTAGGTTTCATTCGTCGTAGCCAGGGACTTTCACGCGGTAAAAACGCTCGCTGCGTATATACATTCAGCTAATGAACGACGCCACAACTTGTGCTCTGTGCCACTACGGGAGGAACGGGATGAGCGACGAATTATATCTTTTCCATCGCGATAGTTATAAATTGGTCCAACAACGTGTATTGGTAATGTACGTATCGCGTTATATACCGATACATACTATATATATACATATATATACACACTCTTGTACTAATGAGATGAAATGTGATCGCCTTTCTCTTGTTAAACGAGGGCTCTCTTGCGCACCTCTACGCAATGAAATCGCATTTATACTATATAGTATACATCTTGTATTTTTACCCGGGTCGACTCGATATACACCCGTTGGCGATAAACTGTATAAATACAGTACACAAACCTAAAGGATAGATCGTGAGTCAATCGGTAATGTTGGTATAGGTTGGCCTAGGACAGGTACGTTCCTTATCTAGATCAAACTAATTTAATCGCAGCTTCCGTCATCCTCGTCGAGCTAAATCAACGAAGAAACAAGAAACGCGTAGGACGACAGACGACGTCCACTCTACCCTGCAATCGTTAACTTCACGTTGCAGAACTCAGTTTTCTCCTTGACTCATCCTGTTCTCGAAAAACTACAAATCTACACTCTGCTAATCATTTCACGGTATTTTGCCAATGAACATGATTCGTCATTCCATTATTAAAAAAATCGACGATATTTCATTTCTAGCTGTGTAAAAGAGTCAATATCCATGGGGAAGCACGGGACCATAAGGAAGGAGTTGATCCTGATAAGATCAGTGACGTATGGGTTGCATATCGCGGAGGTTATCTCTAGCGCGCGACATCCATGACGGTAAATGTCTTCATCCCGCAATTTTGCGAAGGCAATGGCCTAGTCGACTTTCTACTCGTCTTTCTCACAGTAAATTGTACCTGGTTCGAAACGGCATTATCATTCGAAGAATAAACGAAACAGAAATGATTTTTGCGTCTGGTACTATCCGCAGCGATCGAGAAAAAGTTTCTCTTTGACACTGTAGTCTCAAGTTTCTTAAACTCGACCGCAGTATATCTGTGAAACCGTTTGTCCTAATCCCCACAGGCTTTAAAAGGAGATCGAGCGAATCCTCGGATGATCTCAACGTTTTACCAGCGTGTGCTGAGCTCAACGTTAACTCAGAAAAAAGGGGTTGCGAGCACAATAAACCGAGTATTCCAGGGTCCAAATACCCCAGTGTTAAAAATCCCGTCAGAAATGTTAGGCGTTTGATCAGCACATACGTACACAGAGGCAGGAATACAATCGGAGCGGATCAACTGGGGCGAGTGGATGAAAGTACAAGGGTTGGGGATCGTCGTAGCCAAGGGTCGAGAATGGGGTACTAGAATTTTCCTGGGTGGGCCACTCAGCTGATTATTAGCATTGTGATCCGGACCGAAGCCCCTGGTCAGATTGGACGAGCCATTTTCGATGCCATTCAGAAGTTGCTCAAGATTTCCTGGGCAATATTTTCATCGAATGTGTATCCTGTTAGCTATTTTCTCTCGAGGATGCAGCGCAGCAAAGACGTACGAGACCCTTCCGCCTATGTTGTCTTGGGCTCGGTAATTCTTGGCATATTTGCCTCAAAGCAAATCCCGTGGGCAAATGCCTGCCGGGAATGTCGAAGGTCTAACCATAACTTAATAAGTAAATTACGCTACACCCAGGCTGATAGGGAAACAAAACGTAAACTCTTGGCTAAGAGGCTGAGATGCTGAGAAGCTGAGAAAGGTCCAGGGATCGCGAGGCGCGTTTTCCAGCTGCATACTCGCACATCTTAAGACCGTTTTATTGAAAATCAAATTAACTAAATTCTTCGTAAGAATCTACGAGCACTCGATCAAAGCTGATTGATTCTCTTCTTGAGCTGCGATAAATTCTTCGAACTCTGGTGTAATATAATAATATTGAAACACAACGAGTGAATCATTAGACATTGGAAAGATAAACGTCTAGATTGACCCGCGATTTTTCTCGCCACCAGAAGCAACGTCATAAATTATTCACACAGTTTCAACATACTTTATAAACCCGCGATTTATGGACAAACCGCGATGCGTCATCGTCGTGCTTGACGATCGATCGCACAATTGCAACAATTAATTGACGCCAAGTGGCCGTTTATCCGTTCATGGTCGGTTGTTATTCGATATATGGAACGAGGCGAAGAAGATGGCTCATTATCCACCTATCTATAAGACGCTGCATAGTTTATAAACTCCGGATATCAAACTATTCGAGACTGCAGCGTGCCTATCATAGCCACTCGAATATTCGGCGGTTTTGTTATCCGACGTGCCCTACAAGAAGCCGAACTTTACTCGTCCTTAACCAGACCTCCGGCAATTTTCGATACGACGACGGTGATAATTAGACTGATTTTTTCAACTTGTGAAAGCCGAACAGCTCACGGGTGGGCCTCTATTATTATCGGACAGAGGAAGAGAGAGGAAGAGAAAAAAAAAAGAGTCCGAGTCTGGACATCAACGTGCGTGTGAAAGTTTTGGACCTCCTCGCGTTACAAGGATGGACAATGAGTGGAACGAATTTTGTTGCAAAGATTTTTCGCCCATACGTTAATCAACTTGGGTCTGATTGTGTTTTATAGTCTGGTAATTGGAACCAATCGACTTTCGAAGAAACGAAAAGAAAAAAAAACAAAAAAACTTCAACGCTATTTGAACACGTGTTTGCCTATCATGTGGTCTAGAGTATTCAATTGTACCGCGTTGTCTTCGTACGTGACTTTTGGTCGGCGAGATTATTGCAAAGTTTCCCGCTGACCTGCGATCAGTGGGGGAAATTTGAAGAAAGATTATTTGATTAGGTGTGTAATTTGTAATTTAGCGTATCAAAATTTATCCACTCGCGAACTTTCGGGTACACGTGTGAAAGAATAGAAAAAAAAAAAGTAGGCGAAATGAATTTTTGATGTGTGAGTATGGGACGGCATGGGATGAGAATAGGCGGTGAGCAACGCTTTGCCAACAACGGTAAACCCGGTACTTGTCACAATAAAATATGGAAATGTGACATTTGGCCCTCTCGCATCTTGTGACTCGTGTCTCAGGCCTCCTCCCACCTCGTCACGGGGCGAATCACGTATGCTAATAAATCCTAGACACTAGAACCGACGTATAAGCCAAATAGAGAAGAATAAAAAAAAAATACATAATAGAGGACCAAAAGTCCCTTTCTAAACCCGACTATGAGCTATCATATTTCATACTCTGTACTCGTGTTTCAACCAAAGATAACCCGACCTTGCCTAATCTGACCTAATCTGGCGAAAACTGTCTCGACCTTCGAGAATTTTCGTCAAGTAACAAGTTTTTTGTACACCGACGAAGCACACGATGAGATCGTTCGGCGATTTGTACTAATCGCAACACACCGATACCATTGACACCCTGTAAGTCCAGCAGCGTTTAGTTGGACAGATCGAACGAGTTGGTCCGAAGGTGTGTAAATATCACGACAGGGGTCCCCGAGTCACCTTCTCGGGGAGCCTCACGATTGGGATCAATGATGTCACGGAGAAACGTATTGGCTTCGATCCGTCTGATCGATCGATACCACCGGCTATTACCCGACGCCACCGATGTCCGACGTAAGTGGGGATAATGCTCTGTAGATAATGTACGTAACCCACGGGTACAAAATCGTAATGAGGTAGCACGCTGTGCACGTGACCGGATCTGGATCCGAGCGCAGCCTTCGATCTCTGTTACTCGAAAATTGGCAATAAAATATCAAAAAACTTACGACATGGATGCTCTCGGCGTCCCTTCTGAGGTCTCCGCTCCTTTGTCCGGCCGTAACAGCGGCTGATAGTTGGTTATAGTGATGTTGATGAAGCGTGTTGAGGGTCTGGGCGTAGGGATCGCTGACCAGGTAATCCAGGTGCTGGGGTTGTCCCAGACCGGGATGCTGAGGGCTTGCGGGTGCGTGATGGTGCGAAGGAAAAGGCGGTGGGAAATAAGGTGGTTGAAAATCTGAGGCGGTCGGAAGCGATGCGCCACCGTGATGCGGCATACCGCCGCCGTTTCCGTTTCCTCGATGACCATGATGATGGGCCCCGGAATAAGGCGACGAATTTCCGCCACTGAGTGACGAAATACCGCCGTGTCCCGTCAGACGGTCCTGCGAACAAGAGGAAACACAATTCTCCGTTAATCCAGGATCAAGGTACTCGATATCGCGTTTTTTCAACGCCGGGTGGTCAGAAAGTAAAAATATATCCACAGTGTGAAGTGGACACGTTAATAGCTCTGTAAACTTATTCGGTCATACTTCTCGCGTTCCTCGGTATAAAAACCCCTGGCCCTTGTACAGAGAGCCAACTAAGCAATTTGGTCGAGATTGCAAGTGAATTGAGATTGCCCAAGTGATCCAAACCCTAGGATCTTCCCGATCAACGTCAGTCTTCGCTCATTCGGTTGCATCATTGGATAGAATCGGCGAGTGTATCAAATGGAACGAAGAAAGCTTGACAATAATTCCGATCTCGTTATCGCGATCGGGAAGTTACAGTGTCACGAAGTCACTTTCCGCATCGTTTCATTAGCTCTCTTGTTACAATGGTGTAAAAGATCAAAGATCGTAATAAGGATTCGACGGTAGTTGCGATGCCGAGGAATTGGCCAATCCCAAAGCTTGTCCATGCGCCGTTAGAATAGTAATTATATTATGACAGGTACCGCGTACACGACTGGTGAACGAAGAAAGAGAATTAATGTTGGCATGATTGCCAAAGGCCAAAAGTATACACGGTTCAGACTTATGCGAAAGATTCGAAGACTGGGTGTAGGACGCGGTACCACCGCTGAACGTGTGTAAATGGTACCCCAGAAATCCAGCATACTACGACTACGACTACGACTACGACACCTCTGAGCCAGACTGGCGATTGGATCTTTGCGTGTCGAAGGAGCGCAGGTTGCGTAAGTCCGGACACCGTGCGTAAACTAGCAACTTGAGAGGCATAAGAAATCAATCACCAAAGCCTAGTTCCCCTAGCGCGGACTGACAGATAGTTGGATCACCCGAGAGATGGAATTTACGATGGCCGCGGCTGCCGCGGTACGATCTGATCTCTGGTTGTGTACCGAATTGCTCCAGTTCAACGAGAGTAACCGCAGACACGTATTTCATAGCGAAAGTATTGAGATAAGGTGTCTTATACTAAACGCTCAATCACACGCGCGAAAATATTCGCCGGTCGTCCGGATCCCCCTGAGTCACGAACTATGCAAATATCGGTTTACGGCATCAGATTAAACCGAGTGCTGCAAGCCCTAGGTGTGACCCTGGAGATGACGGTGAGATAGTAGAGACCGCGAGGATGCTACGGTTGAGATATAAAATCGTCTGATCGGAGAGAGACGGGCGCGTATAAGCTAGATAAGATGTTATTACGAGTGATGAAGTGATACAGGAAGAAAGACGGGCAGCCTCTGTACCGGGCCTGAGGACCCGATCGAATCATTCATAAATCGCAGTATTTAGGCCCCAGGCGAGACCGCGGGAACGTGGTGCCCCGACGATTAGTGAAGTGAAGGAACCCGGTGCGGAATTACGCGATGGCAATTTGTGAACGACTATACGTTATAACGTTAACGCATCTCGGATTCTACACGTATTCTCGTAATTTCTTGCAGAGAGAGAGTACCTAAGGGGACCAGTACAGCGTGATTCAACAAATTCGCTATACTCCAAAAATCATTAATATCTTATCCAAAGTTCATAACACATCGAAAATCACTTGTCGTAACGTTTCAGACATACGGTTGATTCAATTACGTCTCTCGACGTCTCATTTTCTTCGGAGAGCAATTCTTGATCATGTAAATTTCGGTGCATTTTTCGGTGTGTAATGAATTTTGGCTAAGTGGTCCCCTTAATCGAGTTACGAGAACGGGAAAAGACGTAGAATCACGCCCCGTCTAACGTGTCAACGAAATATTTCAATTGCTCTTCAAGCGCCGTTAGGCTGGCCATTGGTCATCGTTGTTAGCTTAATTTTTCTTTGTTTCCTGGTTAAATCTTGTGGAGTCTTTCGTGCGACACACTAATTATTTATCACCGTAAATTTCTCACAAAAATTATCTCGATGCCGAACTGGTTTTCTTTACGACGACCATTCTGCATATTGAGTACGTACCGCAGAAACGATTAAGAAAAGAATTATAATATCTGATGTTTTATGGCGCGCCAGGTAAACGCCAATGATTTTCGTATACCTCGATCCGAGAACTAATTACGTGATTATATCATCCCCCTTTTATCTCTCAAAGAACCGTTACTCGGTATTGACGGACCGTCAAACACCAAACATGTTACAGTTATCCACACGTCTCTTTCTTCACCATGCCGCAAAGATGTTGTCGAGCAAGAATAACGCAACTAAAATAAACCCACACCCTTAGAGAACGAAAAGAGTCACTCAAGTTGGGCTGTTTTTGATCCAAAAAAACCATCAGAGTTCCGTTCCACCCCAATGGAGCAGGACTCTTCGAATAAGATCGATAAATGAGATACGTGTTATAAAGCAAGCGAGTTGACAGATGTTCAGCGTCTATCTACGCGCGAAATAAGTTATCTCTCTAGTCATGTGTCGGATAGGAAGGAGACACTTCCATTCCCATTCCCATTGTCTTAGACGCAAGGCGCCCGGTCATATAATCGTCGGATCGGACCATCTCGGGTGTTTGTTAGACAGATATATACCGGATAACCGTATGTAACGTCTCGGTCGTGGTGCGAAGCCGATAATACCGCGAGCTTGCGATACACTCGCGAAGTAAGCTCGATGCGTACGGAGGTACCCGTTCTTGCCGAGCCTTCGATACGATCTAATGACGTTTACGCGGTCCCTGGTACATCTTCAACGGCTATCCGTACGATTCAATCTTTTAACCATCCTTCGTCTTCTCTGTATAGCCATGGGCTCTTTACCTCGGAAATTTATCAACAACGCGTTTTGATATCTTATTCGAGATTGCCCAAAACGCTACGTCATTCGTTTTAATCGTTGAAGATGATTCGAATGGGGAAAATAATCCGAGGTTCCTTGTTCCGGGGTAAATTGACCGTTAGAGAAAGCGGTCTATTAGCAAGAACAAAGGGGTTTCCTACCCGTTACTTGAAAGTTTGGAAATACCCCGTTTCCGGATCGATCGTCCCTTGCGAAACTTGGCTAAGTACTCGATGTCCACTTGGAACGAAAGCATTGAGACTCTCCTAATTGACAATTCGTGATGCTAGTCGGTTCGGAATGACTTCTAACATCACGGTATGAAATGTGGATCTAATGCAACCGAACAGTTCCACGAGCAGTGCCGTTTCTTCTGCCATGTGACTGTAGAATGTTGACAGAATGTGGACAAGGACCGATATACGACGACGCGCGACAGTCACTCGGTAGCTTCTTGGTTATTTACGATTTCGAGTGAGACGTAAGGCCATTCAACGTTCAAGATCCTCGCGGACTCCGGAGCCATTCAAGACTGTTATTTCGCAGTCTTCAATGCGACAAGATTTTTCTGGTATAAAAGACATTTTTCTTTATATAGTTTATATACCTCGACCTCGATGACGGTGGTCATGTCGACATGTGGAGCGTAACAGAGGGCCAGTTTATCTGCCATTGGCGCCTCTGTCCGCGGTGGAAATACCCCAAGAACCTCCAGTTTTGATATTTGGATCGAGGAGGCCTCTCTGGCCACCTCCTCGAAGTACACGACACTCTGATCACCCTCCAATTTTTTTTTTTTTTTATTTATTTTTTTTTTTTTTATTGGTCACTAACTCCACTAAACACACTTCAGAGACACGCACATCACAATAAAAAATAAATAAAAAAATTCTATCAAGAAAGAATCGAAAATATATAGATCGATCAAGTCCAACGTGGGGTTTCGACCTTTCAACCCCAATAATTCAATCTAGAATCTATAAAAATTCATCAGTCTCAGAATCCTTCGGAAAATCGACTAGACTTTTCCATAGATAAAGTACAGGATTTGCACGGTACGAAAACATCCTGCAAAACGTAATGAAAAACTATCCTCTGGAGTGCAAAGGTTTTTCCTAAGGTTAACGCGCGCGTCACGTACGGATTCGGGGATATCTAAGGGTGCATCCCAAAATCGGTGTCTCTTATCCCTTCTGGTCTCTGTTTAAACAATGAACAGCTGATCGCTCCGGGGTGGTCTCGCCCGACTGAGGAAGCGACCCAACCGCGACCGATCGAGCTAACGCAAGAGACGGACGGACGGACGGACGGCCGACGACGTGTTACCAGGTGCTCTTGCTAGGAGCTACTACTACTGACTATAGGACACGATGCGCGCCGTTGGTACGGTATATGCGGGCTTTACGAACGCGAACGCGAACGGGCCGAAATCCTGCCCGAGGGTACGCTCCACCACGTGGCTGTCAGCCCCACCACCGAGATTTTGTCGCCACTTCCATCGGCGAGGGGACGCCCCTTCGGCCACGCGATACCCCGTCGGCGCGCGAACCTCCTCGGGTTATGGGAGTGAGGGGGGAAAAATATCGAATCGAGGGGGAGGGGGAGGAAAGGATAGGATGGGACATGACCGGGTGGGGAAGTGGGATTGATATATTGCACACAAGTCCGATTGGCGATCGGGTACGTCACGTGTGATATTTGCGGGAGGGAATGCACCTATTTTCATTCTTTTTGGGGGATTTTTATATGCGTCACACTCAAACGGGATGTCGCGAAGGGGTGACGAGGACGAAGGAGGTTGAGGATCGGAGATAATTTTTTACCTAGTTTTTGGCTCATGATCATTAGAATAACGGGAAGAGGGAAATTAGGGACGAATTCTGATCAATGGACTCACGGATGTTTCTCATTCTGACGGTTGAAAATGTAGTTTTTTGGGTTTTTCTCAAAACATCATGAATTTGAATGAAATTTCAGTTTTTAGTCTGTATTTGTTCACGGAGCTGAAGATATCATCAATAGTTAGAAGCCAGATATTCCAAGCTTTTCCTGAATAGAATGATAAAGTACAGATTAATTTCTATCATTTTATAAAAGTACTAAGTTTCCATGATATTTTACGAAATCTTGATACCCACATGGGCCTCATTGTCTAATCTTGATTAAAATCAACATTTTTTGCTACTAACCATGGCCGCTAGATTCAGCTTCATCATTTGTTCTATACTTCCTCCATTCTTTAAGAAAACAAAATTGACACAGTATTCATGAGTCGATCTTGTCAAGATCACATAAGATTTTTTACACCTACGTGGATTGAATACCGTGGATCTTTTGAAATTGACGTCGCCAATTCATGCGAAATTATAGTTTCAAAGAGAGAATGTTGAGATCGCGATAAGTCTGACTGAACAATGGCCATACTACTGTTAGCTGTAATTGCAAACGGTGTCATAATTAGCTACAGTCTTGAACGAATGTCGGAAATGTATCACATGCTATCGAATACTGTTTTCTTACTAATACTCAAACTAGTCGATAAAAAAAAGGTGCGTCTAATTAATAATTCGGAAAAGAAGCAGATACGGATTGACAGTAGTACGGGCATCGTTCAGTCAGACCTGCTCCGAATCTGAGAAGAAGGAGATTGCACAGTAAAAAAATGCGTGGCATCGACATGTGGCATGATTGAAAAAAAATCTAAATGAGACGTAACATTTTCAGCTATGAGTGCATTGATCAGGGATTGAAGAAAGAGGGCCATTGGCATGGACAGAAGTAGCGAAGTCGAATGGACTGTCGGCACCTGTTAAGTTCCTCTCGTTCTCATCTTCATTCGAATCATCCAAACTTCGAGTGTCTTTATTTCTACGAACAATCAAACGTGAAATGCGTGATTTGAGTAATGTCCACGAGTAGTTTGAAAACGATGATCGGATCCCCCGAGGAATCCAGTCATCGTGGAAGGTGATAGTACATTCTGACGTGTCAATCTTCGAGTATCTAACGAAAGACGTTTCGTCTTCTGCAAACACTAAAACCCTATTGAAAAATAGTGAAGTAATAATAACGCATACTCTTGTCGTAAAGTATTTCCGTAATTTATTCACAGATTTGTTTACGGTCTCTCAAAACCGTCCGTATCTCCGGCGAACGGGGTACCGTCTATGATTCAGCTTACCGAGATTGTGAGTAATTCTTATTCGTATGGGTCCATAGGACGAAGAACTTACGTCGGTGGTACACGTGGGAACTGAACGGAGTATATATATGGTGTTAAATAACGTTAATGCAAGCTAACACACGAGCACACAAACTCCTCCGGTATGTTTGGATAAAATATAAGAACAACGGGTCTCGGCGCGAGGCGTGTACGAATGGATTATAAAATTAGTAGTCATAGGTGAGCACAGGTGGGCAAACTCTTCTTTCCTCGCTTTACCTCGGCCCAGGTTCCGATCGTGAATTTCGATTCTCGTTATCGAGGCGCGGATCAAAAACCGCGAATAGTTTATCGAGCCGGTTAACGGCCACGCCTATCGTGTAACTAACTAACGGAATGAGGGGGGGGGGGGGGGGGGGGGCAGATTAGAAACGGGAGCAAATCGTCGGCGATAAATAGCCGAGTAGTGAAAATAAACCAAATAAACTAGACGGCAAAACGTATATCTTCGTCTTTTCCCCCTCGCGGCTAAAACCCGGCTCAATCTACTCGTCACCCTGTAGGCATCGGCCCTATCACGCTGTCAGATATTCCACTCGTTCGTTACACGACCAACAAGGCTTCACTGGGCCAATTGGTGCAGCCGAATGCCCCCCAGGGTTATTTATATCGAAAGATTTTTTTTTGTTAAGGGGTTTTTACCTTTTTTTTACCTTTTTTTTTTTTTAGGTATGGTGGCATCAGATAACGAAATCGTAACACTTTGGGTTTATAGAATATCTATATTTGCGAGAATTATTTGAAAACCGGATGTACTTAATGGTGGTAAAAGTTTCTTATGCAGAATTAATGTGGAACGATTAGAAAGTTTTTTTTTTCTCTAATATTATCGTACGCAAATGTTGAGGGGGATGGGTTCGATAACGGAAATAGATTATAGACCGTACGGAATCGAAATTCGGTAACGGCACAATCCAAAAATGGTAATCGCGATAGCGTGCGGATGTAGATAAATAACCGTAGTGGTAAAAATTGTGGCCATTACGCCACGCCTTGGCTTGTAGAAGATTGGTTCGACTGTTGGTGTGCCGTGTGCCCAGTCATTACCAATCACCGAAGGACGTCAAATTCAAAGACGTCAGAGTAATCAATGGCTAAAATCTTAATGAGTAATTAACGGAGTTTCGGGTTTATAAGTCCGAATATAACGCGGAGGAATACTTTAGTGAGCGTTGAAAATAAATCATTCCTATTCGTGTGACGGGTCGAGTGTATAACGTATGACGTCCACGTCTGTACCAAGATCTGAATCTGTAATCCCTTGATTGTCTTAGAATTAAATACCGCGTCAATTAAATTTGATTCATTTCATTTTTATATCACGCTTCTAAGAACCACGAGAATTTTTTTTTTTTTTTCTTTTTGACGTCTGTCTATGTAATTTCATTCGCTACCGTATCTAACGTTGACCAGTTTCGAGATAATCTTTTTTTTTTTTTTGTTCAATTCCTGATTCAGGTGGTTCTTCGCTAATTAGCCCAACGATCCTCTTCCGTGAATAAATATCAACCCGTGAGAAATTTCGTGTAGTAATAATTAGTGACAGAATAATCATAGTTTGATAGTTTCCTACGATCTTAGCTGAACACGCCCATTGAATCGATATCGGCGTTTTATTCGTAGAGATCATCGAGCTTGTACAATTTTAACTGCATGTTTCAAAATGTCAATATTAGCATACAGGTCTCCAGCGTCAAAGTTGTGTGTAGATTCTAAAATAAAATCACCAGTCATCGTCCCATCCGTTTGGTTATTTATTTATTTATTTATTTATTTATTTTACTTTCCGCACATAAAATAGTGTACAGATAATTGACACGTCACTCGGAGCGTGCTTTCAATTACCCAAAGAAAAAAAAACTATTGACTTTCCTCATTTTTCTTAATATTAATTACGACGACAAGAATTATACGACGCTTGTCGTCGTCACGATTATTTACGAGATATCCGGAAAAGTTGTTTCCTCAATGAAACCGCGTGTCATCCGCGGAATGACAAATGTCCAGTTGCGGCCAGTGGAGCCCGACGACCTGACCCTACGGTCATAACTAAACCCGAGATCCGAACCCTGTTCCAACGGCGGTCAGCTACCGTCTGGCAACTCGACTGAACGATGACGTCACAAGATTTAAAGGGGGCGTCGTCCTGGCCACGAGCTTCCGTAGACTTCCTCCCGGGGTTCTCCATAGGTCATAAGATTGCGTTAGAGCTCGTTTATATGCGGGGAATTTTAATTGAACGTTCGGTCACTCGAATTCTGATTATGATTCAAGAGATTTACAGTAAATATGAAGAATGATTCGACAAGATATTCCATTAGCTCGGAATCGACGATTTTATTGGATCGATTAATTTCAGTATTCAACTCGTAGCCGAGTTGTTAATAATTTTCGAATATTTTCCGTCCAATATTCCTGGTCAAAGGTCATAGAGTGGTAATTGATGACATCGCTTCTATTTTAGTTTCGAATTATTTCAATATGTTAATTCATAGACAGGAGAAATTTGTCTTGAGAAATTTTTACACACACACGACTAGCTATATCGATGATTTCTCACAGGCAGGAAGAAACACAACGATGACAAAATCTGCCGGATAATTTGTCATTCGAACAATATAAGCAGACAACCTGACGCGTATTGTGAAACTTTGAAATTTGATCGTTCATCACTCATATACGAGGTCTGTTACGTTTGTAAATGGGAATAATCTTATGATTAGACCGAATTAATGACATCCATTCAAGTCCTGCTCCCGAGCCTCGAGTCACGATCGACCACAAGCTTATGTAAATCGTTCAACGTATCTAATCTGGTTATATTAACATATATGTTCATTTTCGAAATGATTAATCAGCCAGCAACCATCGCGATGATCATGTTCTAAAAAGCATTGCATCAATAATCAAGAGATAGTCGAATGAAATCGCTTGGCTATGGTCATTTCTCAATAGAACTGAACAGCCTTTTCATTTCCATGGGTGACATTTTTGGAATTACGAAAAAATGAGGGTATGGCCAAAAAAAATCGCTGATTTCGTTTTTTGTTCCACTTTTTCAATATCTGCTGTTAGAAAAGGGATTTTGAATTGGGCTATTTTCGAGTTTGAGATACGATAGTCTTGACCGGTTGTTTTTTTATTTCTGGTCCCGATTGAGTAAAACTGTACCAAATTCCTTCCTCTTGATAAATGGACGAAGAATGTGGTACAGGCGAGTAGCGAGGGACGCGGGGAGGACAAGTTTATACAGATACGCTTATATTGAAAAATGTGAATTCCTGAATGAATCCCATCCGGTACCTGGAGGCTGAATCAGTCGCTCATCGTTCCCGGCGACCTCTCGGACCCGCAACTAGATTAACGAGTCTTAAAAATACTTCTGTGATGTCTGTCAAAAACCTGTTGGTAGCTCGAGAGTACCTGTTGCTGACGAAGAACGTCGCGTGACGACGTACCGGCGTCGCGCAAAGAGCTTCCGCGTGACGTTGATACTCCGCCGCAGCATCCGAGCTCCTGCGTCCCCCAGGCGTCCCTTCGGCTCGCTTTGTTATTAACATACGGGGGCGAGGGGCGTGGCGAATGGCAATTATTGAGGAATTTAGTTTAACCGAGACTGAATTTCCCCGGGGGTTTTAATCCGGTGTGAGATTCAGTTTAGACAGTTTATTAGGATCAGGATGAGATAAACCTGCGCAGAATGTCTTCGGCTATCATGGAATTTGAAAAGTCGACGGAGAAATTCATTTGGAATTGATGGATTTCAACCGTTTTACGTGATCGACGATGTTTGTGATTATTAAAAGGATTTCAGTGTTCATTAGCACGAAGGTTGTAGCTGTAGCTGGAAGCTAAATTTTCGGTTGTAACGCGATAGTAGAAATATCGGTGGTATGTATCGTTGGATGTTAGAGAATCACGACAATAAATAACGTACGACGTGACGGAGGAATTCAACAAATTAACATTCCGAGTTATAATTCTTAGCTATTGTGTCACTGCAGTAACATTAACGAAATATGACAAAATTCCTTCTCTCACTTCTGGAGGAAAATTGGAAAAAAAAGATAAGAATATCCATTTCATCCATATAATCCATATAAAAAATATAGCAAAAGTTCAAAGGCAAGGGAGGAAAAGTTGAGTAAAATAATTCGATTTAAAATACAGCGAAGCAACTCGTAATCGGATAAATAAAATTATCTTTGAATGGCAGGATCGTTATCTTCATAACCTGTTATCGGACAGGACCTTTCTCTAGTTCATAATGATGATAGCCAGAAGCGATACGTCGGGAAAGAATCTTTAATATATTCCAAATCATGAAATAACACGTGGGGATAATAAAAAAAGAAGAAAAAAATCAAAACGATCGGTTTCTGATCTAGTTTTCTCGACCGCTCGTACCATTAAAAAGTTGGAAATTGATGCCATCAAAAATACTTGATAACCGCATACAGTCGAATACCGGAATGTTTCTAATACGTCAAACGACGTGACGTTCGGATAATGCTAATTGGTATGAGAACGCGATCAACGATTAAAATTTCTCTGCGGAGAAAGTAGTAACGATAAAAGTTGAATAAAAAAAAGACGAATTCTACAAAATATAATAGAAGACGCGATGCGTTACCGACTGCGATTGGAAGCTGCGCGCGTAGTTTGACGAAAAAAAAAAACTGAATACTGCGCTTCGCGCACTGTACAGAGAAGAAGTAGCCCCGTACGCGGGAAGTGGCCAACTTTTAAAACCAGTTTATACGTCTCCCTGTGTAGTCGAATATCGGCTTTGCTCCTCTGATCGTGATTCTCGTATACGAGGAGAAGAGAAACACTTTTGCTCTTTTTCCTGTAGCTTCGATCTCAACGAGTCCCTCCAACGGCATAAGAAAGCCGGCACAAGGCATGAGGCATGAGGCATGAGGCGACCCGTCGCGTCGCTCCGAGATCTTTTCTCGATCTCTGTGGTCCACCGTATCAGTGGCACCTGTTTTGCTCTTGCAATATTAATAACACACCGGTGATTTATCCATGTGTGCGCTGCCAGGGCACGAGAAATTGACCCCTCCTCCTTTGATCAACGCTACAGCTGATCGGAATCTCGGTTAAACGCAGGACGGAAGATACCTATCTACCTAATCCGCTAAACTGGAACCTGTCAAACGAAGTTACACATCGTCACCTCAATAACTCAGAGCTCGATTAACTCCTTTTTGAATCGATCGTTATTAGTTTCCCACACTCTCTCCGTGTCCGGCGGTGTTAAGATTGACAAAAATTAATTTTTAAAGACGGACATTCTTTAATCTTCAGTGACAGGATCGCGGTCCAATTATCATGGAATCGCGGTGCGGCGCGATGAAGAAAAGGGAAAATGAATCGGAGGATAAAGATGCGGTGGGGGCTCAGCATGTGGGAAACCAAGAGAGATACGAATATGGAGAAGCAAAGAGGGACGACCACTCCGAGAGGATGCGGATGGTGGGAGCGGGAAGTAGCTAAACGACATTCCAGGCAACCATCCGCGGGGCCCAGTCCACCGGCCATCCAGCACCACCCAACGGTAACCAACGCGACGCAACACCCTTGTCTTTTTACACCCGGTCCGGGTGAAAATTTTCCGGGCTAGGTCTCGTTCTTTTTTTTTACTCTTCTTTCATAAATATCCACCTCACGATGATCTCCGGCTCGCGGCTAATGAAGAGAGATTCGAAACTGGTCCAAAGTCAGTGTCTGCGGTTCTAAACTCGGAGAAAACTAGGTCAATGGTATTTAGCGTAATTTTTAGCCATTTGTGACAATGGAGGAGAAAAGAAAAGACGTCGAGTGGAAACGGAATAAAGAATTGAGGGACAGGTTTACGAGCGAGACATACGGGACTGTGGTCGTTCCGGATAAAATTTATACCCGATAACGGGGCCCTATATCAGCCACTCCCGTCTTTCCCCGTTTCCATCAGTTCTGATCGTTCGTTTGTCGATGTGAATCGCATACCCGTTTCCGAAGAGTGAGTGAAGGCAAAAAGGCGGGTCTCACGTAGTGAAGAATTTTGAATTTAAAAAGCCGATCCTGTTGGGGCCCCGGGGAGTTAAAAGTTGGGCCTTTGGTTTGCCGTAACGCGTTTCGGTGTAACGGGACACGGGTCCCGCACCGTGTGGTTGATCAACGGCGAGCTCTGGCCCAACGAGGAATTGGTAGAAGGGCGAAGGGCCTTCCGCAGGTCCGTGGGCATTGTGGTTTTTGTTGACCCGTTTTGTATGATGCAAAAATTGAAATGAGAGATTTGGAAAATCTGAGAATCGTTTGAACCGCACGAACGTTAGAAAACGAAATGGTCTTCAACCGTCCCATAACTAAAAAAAAACTGTTCTTCTCGAAATAATGTCAATGGAATTCGTAATTCAAATTTTGTTAAATAAAAAATAAATATACAAAAACGGAATTAATTAGTAACGGTATTATCATCGAACGATCGATCGATCCGGCAAATTAATTGTTTGATGTAACATTCAGAAAAAAGCCGCGAGTGGTAAGAGACATCAAATTAGCATCGATAGTCCAAAGATACGTTTATGTGTATAATAACCATTATAAATAGAGGATTAATCGAATCCTTTATAAAAGCCAAGTTACAGCCTATTTACCACGTTAAGAGAATAACCACAATTTACATCTGTTAGTCTCATCGTTTTACACGCGGTAAATTCAACCTTCTTACTTAACACGGATCCCTTGTCTGATCGCAGTAAAATTATACCCGTTGTGGTGTTGTAAAAATGAATTTTTTTATCGATAATTATCGCTTAGATTAATCGAGATTTTACCTAGAACAATGGAAAATCCCACCGTGAGAAGGTCGACGCTAATAATCCGTGTAATACTACGAATAAAAATTGATATTGAAGAATAAATTTAAAAAAAACTAGTCATGGTGCAAATAATGTCCCTAAGCAGAAATTGCAGACAGTACAGTGATTAGAAAGATTAACTGCCGAACAACCGTGAACTTTTGCTTTATAAACTTTAGAGGCACGATATCCTCTTCGATATTTATCCCTAAGAATAACAGCCGCGGAGACCTTTCGCATAAATTCAGATGCAATAGATAACAGAGACTGTAGATCTGCAAGTACAACTCTGGCCCATACATCAACCCATACTGAGATATAAACGGTGTGCAGCAGTCGCGTAGAGAGTTACACAAGGGTCACGTGGCTCTGTGATAATTGTCAGCAAATTTAATCCCGGTGAAAATAATTGTTACAACTTCCATATCTCATACCCGTTACACGATTTCCTCGTATTAATCTTCCGGCTGTCTTATGTCTAGCGAGAGGCTAATAATTAGTCAAATTTTGATTGGCGCAATTAGTCGACTTTCTAATAGAAGGTAACAAAGTCACCCCGGGTCAGTGAAGACGTACCACGTAAATCGATGAAACGGAAAAAAAAAGAAGAAAAGACGTTGAATTTTTGTACACGGACAATGGACACGGGGACCGGTACGGGTGTGTGATAATGGGATCTTTGGGTCCTACTGAGGACCCACGTCGATGCGAGACAATGGTTCCTTCACGGACGAGTTTACTTTAATAAGGTCTGGAGACGGGGGGTCGCCGAGACGTAAACTCTTATAAATCTCTTCGTATACTTCATTTATAACTTATGCGATGATGGGAGGGAGGAACATTGATGTGTTTGTATAGATTGTAGATCAAGAGATACCGGAAATGATACGCAGACGACATACAGTCCGATACCATATCCCCACCTGTTAATTTGTGTTTCTCGCCACGCAAATTTTGCTTGCGAAAAAATAATTAACATTCCAAAAAATTTCTCGCGCATCGAGCGTCATAAAATTTTTAATAACCCGAACGAATGTACGAAGCCAGAACTCATGATGATAAATCGTCTGTCCTAATTGGTCAGGTGGCCATTTTTTTCAGTCTTCGAATCATCAAGTACCTAGTTCTCGATCATTCGATATCAATTTATTTGATAAGAAATTCTCCAATTATTTTACATATATTCCTATCATAACTTCATGTCAGGTGCTATAGCTTGTTCTGTTTGCTCAATTTTACTCAATTCTTAGTGTTTTGTTGCTCTTACTTATTCTGACCTTTCGCACTCCAATTATCATCAATACCTTATCCAAAGTTCATTACACATCGAGAAATTGACTTTCTTAGAAATCCCTTGTCGTAAGGTTTCAGACACACGGTTGATTCGATTATGTCGCTCGACGTCTCAGTTTCTGGGATCTTCAGGAGAGCAATTCTTCATCATATGAACGAGGGAAACTGAGAAAAAAAAATCCTGTGATGAGTTATGGTCAGTTATCGAAATTTAGCGACAATCCAGTCACTCTTTTGCTGATAACTTGGTCCAAGTTTTATTGTTTCCAATTTTCCTCATTCACACGATGAAGGATTGCTCTCCGAAGAAAATGAGAGGTCGAGAGCCATAATCCTGAAACCTTACGACAAGTGACTTTTCGATCTGTAATAAACTTTGGATAAGATATCAATGGATGTCGTACTTGATTCTTATTCTTTTTTTGTTTTTATTGCTCATGCGAGAATTATATTGATTTCATCGAAGTTGTTTCACGCATTTTGTCCCAACTTTTTAACCAGTGATAAACAGTCTGTGTCAATTCCACCGACAGAACGACGCAGTCCGTACTCCATAGGGTCGAATATATTTGAATGCAACTTATGTACGTTACGGGCTAGTTGCGCATGTTGCGGTTAGATATATTATGATTTGTGTACTACTCTCGGTGTTTTGTATACACGGGCGTGTGTGGTTATAACGTCGAACCATACGTTAGTTATCAATTTTTATCACACATGTACGGCTAAAACCTCGTGGTGACTTTGCCGTTGATATAGATCGATATACAGATCGATACAATCCTTAGTATCGGTATATATCACGAGGTTCATATCCCAGATATACTATATAGACCGAGTTTATACATAGTTTATAGGAGTTTATTGCAAACAGATATTCACATCGCGCGTACACTATTTTTTTCCTGTATGTCCCGGGCTCCGGTACCATGCGACAATGCGCAAAATATTACGAACCCGAGTTTACATAAAGTATAACAGCAAACGATCGGACGATACCCACTCGGATATGGAGATACTCTGTCTCTCTCTATCTCATCCACGCACAAACCGACGCACAAGGATATTGTACCGAGATCTCAGATCTCAATGGAGGCCGTTGTCCCCGCGAGGCTGATCAGTGATCTCACGGATGAATGTCTCAGCGACGTCTCTTGATCTGCTTTGATCTCGTTCCTATCGATTCGCCGACCAACTTTGGTATTTATAGTGACACCTATCACTGAACCAGTTGCGTTTATCGTACGTTTGATATGGGCAGCCGTGACTTTTTTCGGTAGGTATAAGGTACTGAAGAAATCGAGTGTTTTTTTTTTCAATATTTTTATACCGTTCCCTTTTAGTACTTCTATGAAATTTTCTCTGTCATGTCGAAAGCCGTTAATTAGATCAACGAAAGTCTACGGGCATAACGCGACCGACCAAAATATCGATAGATAATTATATACAGTTAGGTATCCGGTAGGATCCCTGCAATCTGTATCACGGTCTCCATTTAGGTATACGTGTATAATCATTCTTAGTAGCGGTAAATCGGTGAATTTATTCATTTATTACAACACCCGGTATCCGTCGACAGCTAAGGGCTTCCTGATCCGACATTTTTACACGATATAGAAACTCGAACACAGATTATTCATTCATTGAGGTTGAAATGAATCCAAAATTATGAACAAAAATTGTAACGGATTTTCTAGAATAGAAAATTCTCCAGTAAAAGGTTTCAAAAAATGGTTGTGAGGTTCGAAAAAAGTCTACAATGAAAGGATTTCAAAAAATCGAAGCCATCGACATCTAAGAACGATAAAATTGCAAAATGAGGTAGAAAAATGGGTTAATTTTCAACCAAAAATAATCATAATGAATGGAGATTGAAATGAATAAAAAATTATTGACAAAAATGTTAATCCATTTTCTGGAATACATAATTTTTTAGTTTAAAAAAATCAAAGCCATAGACATCTAAGAACGATAAAATTGTAAATGGGTTAATTTTTCGATCTAATTTTGCTTTCACCGAACGGACATTTTGATTTTATTTTTTTCACTTCGGGTATAGTCTGAGAATCTAAGGTGTATCACGACGATGATCATTTCGCGTTGGTTAGCGTGTATCAGAATCGGTAACGGAGGCCCACGCCCTCACGCAGACATAGTATCTCATACTTGTCTCTCATGCATAAATACATGGAAAGCAAAATGTACATAAGTGCCGTAGGGTATAGGCCGACATCTGCAGGTGCCTCGGAGGCTTGCACGAACGAATAAATTTTCCTTGGTTTATATAGAATGCTGAGTGGTCGTGGAGATATTAAAAAAATTTTATTCTGCGTAGTCACTTCCGGTCCGAAATGATTTTATTCTCAAAAACCGCAAACTCAGTTACGTCATCGGAGAAAGAGGTCACGTTACGTCCAACCGCGCAGAAATATTCTAGGGGCAATTTAAGGCTGCCCTAACATTATCACGACCTCGTAAAGGGTCAAGAATGCTATCACCGAGTAGGTACACCCCATCAAAGCCTCACTGGGCCTTAATTTGGGTGAAATATGGCTCCCTCAACTAGGTCCCTGATTGGGTCCCAGTCTGGGTTTCCAACTAGTCAAACATCGAATCGATACGCGAATATCTATGAATAGAAAACTTCTCAAGATACAGAGCCAAAAATTCACGCTCGTGTAAACGTGTGATTCTAATGATAAAAATTATACGCGTATAATTCGTGGATATATCAACTCGTTGTTAAGTGTGATTTATGGGTTTATCAAAAGGCTAACGTGTGAAATGAGTGGACATTCTTTTGGAATGATAAAGATAGAAATTTGGTCGTTTCAAAATATATTTTCGTATTTTCGAATAACCGGTGTGTAATTAAGAAGTCGACTTCTTAATGAGTTTTTGATCGTTTTCCAAAGATAACATATCGAAAATAGTCGAGTTTCTAATTCTATGTGTACAACTAGACGCGATTTTGAACCAAAACCAATTTCTACATCACATGTTAATATGCGTGGCTCAAGACTTACACATGTACTCGGCTACTTTCTATAGCAACAAAGCAACAATAATACCGGATTTTCACTAAGCTTCGGTTATTATTGGTCATTACCTGTTCAACACAGGCAGCAGAAACCAGAAGGTTTCTCAATTTCATAACATTTATAGCTATGGGTTAAGCACGTTATTTATTCGGTATGCGAGCTCGGCCATTACTATATGTTTGTATTATTAACAATAATGATTTGTGGATTACGGACGTGCAGAACATGATAATTCCGATGTCGATATAATAGCGGTAGCTAAATTGACCCCCGTACCGAGAAATCTTCCCACCTCCGCGCCTCGGAATACCAAATTTCTTATTTTTAATATTGTGTACCGTCTGATTACCCGGCTATCCGGCGTCTCGGAGTCCGCCCTCGTCTACGTAAACGGTTTAAAAGTAATTTAGGAACCGCAGAAGAATTTTCTAATTACCATGCAAATCGGTGGATATAATTATAGCTACAAGCGAGAGGAATCAGAGTTCAAAAACCGAACCATAGAGTCCGCGACTAAAAAAATAAAATGGGATACAATTTTTCGTTTGTCATCGTAAAAGCGTCAGAGTTTATAGCACGGGAATAAAATCTAATCGTTGAGAATTAAACTTCCGGTAATTTTATAACGCAAAAAAATATGAATGCTCGTAAATATCGTGGTTTCAGCGTCTTCGATGCCGCTGCGGCTACAAGCCGTTCATGCAGAATTGCACAATTCGCTATTGCAGCCCAATAATGCATGTATACCTTCATGAATAATGGGTGTAATAATGCTACTTTGGGTGTAGTTTAGTTTTTTTCCATTTCTATCTCACAGCTGCAATGATGATAATTATGGTTATAATAATGGGAATAAAAAGTAGCTAGCGCAAATAATAAGGTAGCGGCAAAATGCACAGAAGAAATATTTCAATTATCATTGAATTTAAAAAACGTTATATATATAGTCACACATATAAACGTCGGGATGGTTCGCTTGGATTGTGATTGCGTTTCTTTGGCTAACATCGGTATATAACTTTAACCTATAGCGTACGACCGCCTCGCGCGGCATACTGTTTGTAGGCATATTTTTATCACTTGTTTATTATTTATAATTAATGATATACGTCTCTCTAGAAACGTAGGATTTATACCGATGCGTATAAGATTGGTTTATTAGTTAACGTAAAAAAAATAATAAAAATAGCTATTTCACGGAATATTTTATCGTCTCATTTCAATGTATTCGAAACGTATATCTAATTCTAATACCGTCAAGTGTCCTAACGATCCTTATCTCACTGTTTTCTCATAAAAACCGGTCAAAAATCGACTTTCTAGTGTCGAATATATCCCCTACCCCCCCGGGCATGTTTACCTAATCTTTGTATAAATAAATACATGAATGAATAAATAAATAAATAAATAAACAAACAATCGCAAGTAGGCTTCGGATCGGATCGGATCTGCGGAGTGCACTGGCGCTAACCTCTGTACAGAGCAGAGCACGGAATACATTAAACATGAACATTTTTACAGCATCATGTATGTGAACACTATGGGCTTCAGTTTTTTTTTTTTTTTTTTTTTTTTTTAATATAAATTTGATGGTTAATTAATGACTGGAGAATATTTCTCTTTTAGATTCGAGGCACGTGGTCTGCGGATGTGTAGAATGAATGTCCGAAGGTTTGAACACAGCGTGAGCATGCATTCAGTTTATAGACAAGCGTGAAAGCAGAGGCCTAGGCGATTCTATAGCGGCTATAGGTGCGTAGCTCTTTATTAGGGGAGTTGAGAAATAAATCCGTTTCTCAGGATCGCGAGGTGTAAGAGAAGAAAATAGAGGAATCGGTAAATTATCTGGGAGCAGAGTGCAAGATCATGAGTCAAAAAAAAGAGTCTCGATTATTGACCGGTTTGAGTGAATTTTAAACCCTTCCTTCTTCCTTTCGTTTCTTTTTAGGCTCGATTTTCTGACCACTCTCTTTTTTTTAATCTTCTCTTGCCGTTTTTTGGTACAACGATCTTCGTTTTTTTTTCTCCATCTCTCGGGTTATAACTCAGACGAGACACGGATAATCAACCGCAAGAGCATCGCACGCCACTGACGATGAGCTTCAGGTTTTAATTTCCATAATTAAAACCACGCGGTTATTACACACTCGGGATTAACCATTGTCTTCAATTACTGTTATTCACAGTCTCGATTCCGTGAATCGACGATCGGATCTAGAATGATTGCACAATCGATAACTGCGATAATAAAGATGAACGAGTTTTTTTTATCTTCGATTGCAAATTCTCCGTGCGCTATGGATAGACGGTATGAAATAGGATCCATATATGTCAGTTTGTTTAATCCCTTGCTTTCTACGAACATATGAAAAAGATCTTCGTATACAGGAAAGCTCTTCCTTAATTAGCCGTAAATTGTAAATTAACGACACGTACATACATGTATACCTAAACGACTGATATAAATGGCTGCGTTGAAATTAACGAGAGAAATGATCGTTTTCATGAATACCCCGAGCAGTGCGTTATTACTTTCGCAAATACACTAAAGCTGTCAGCGAAAATCAGTCTCGAGGATTTTATGCGTCTCATAACAGTTGCAGATTTTGCAAAGTATGAACTTATGTACGGTTAACCGGAAATCTATCGATCTGGGGGAGGTAGAAAGGTATGAGGTTCGCAACTCGACAAATTATACTAAATCGTGAGGTTTAACTATTGGTCGTAACTCGAACCACGTGGATTCCCGGTCCCCGGACGAGATTCTATCAACCACGAAGAAGGAGAGACCCAACTTACCCTTTCCATATTACTTCCCACGCGATCCTGAACTCTCTGCACGGTGCACGACGCGTATTAGCATTGCATTACAAGATCCTATCTCGCTACATATTGGTTTCATATACCGCACGCGCTTACATCCCCATACCTTAAACTCTCTCATATATAGAAATATAAATTGATTTTGTCACAGATTATAGCCGACACTGTAACCATTCGAAAAATATCATGTACATTGTTTAATTCAGAATTCTACAACGTTGAAAATAGTTCCTCTGACGTCGTATAACTTTGACGGACGAAAAACCGATCGATTTTCAATATTTTTTTTTACTCGGGTATTGGGATGAGGAGGTTAGGGTTTGGCATACGGTTAGTACATAGTCTTGAGATGGTCCAGTTTTTTTTAAATTGAAGAATATTAATAAACAACATAGTTATTGTTATTTAAACAAAGTCTTGTATCCGGCGCACGGCTTGTTGGCGTACGTGATTTCGACAACTAGATTCATCGGAAAAAAACGTATTTATAGCTAAATAATAAAGCTATCGAATCATCGGATACTTTTTTAAATTTTTTAAATTTTTGAAAAATTACAAAAATCGACCTTAAACTTTTTTTAATTAACAAACGGTGGATCGTATCAAAAAATCATCCGATGGTTCGGTGGAATATGTTATCAACTGTGTCCAGTTAAAATTTGAAGTGAATCGAAGCGATAGATTTCGAGATATGACGTACGCCAGATCGAAAAACATAGTTTCGAGATAAACGCAAAAGAAGAAAACGTACGACATTCACATTTTCCTGATACAAAAAAAAATTTCAAAAAAGTTTTCCGATAATATTTCGTGTTTTCTTATGTTTTTGGGTACAGGGAAGACAAATATGACATTTATTTCGTTCTGATTTTCTTTTGTTTCTGTTTTTTGTTATGAACAATTCACCGCGACGTTCCGACCTGCTTCACTAAAATCGTCATATTTTGGAATTTTCATATCATCTTGGTCGCAAATTGAAGCTAAAACTTCAAGCTATAAGAAAATTCAATTTAAAAAATCGATTTTTTGAAAGTCTGAGGTTATGCATACCCCTTGATAGCAAGGATACGTTCAAATATGGCGCTAAAATTGTGAATTCTGACGTCACGGTCAAACAGAAATATTTTTATCATCAAATTGAAGAAATTAGATTTTTTTTCTGTCGATTTTCGAAACTCGGAACATGTCGATATTTTATAGAGTAAAATGTCTTCGTATTTTTTGTTATACCAGGGGTTACTTGAGCATCACTGTTGCGTTAATATGTATACGTCGAGAAGAATGGTGTCTCTAAAATCGGTATAATATAATCGATAGATCGAACAAACGGAACGTGGGCTTGGCTTGGCGTAAGGATAGTAATTTGGTACCCGGAGTGCAAGAACCGTCGTGACATTTAGACAATATTTTCTTCTCGGTGTTCTTCTCCAAACTCCAAGAGAGTAGAGAGGTTTAGAAGGTCGTAAGTATTGGTATGGAATAAGATTGACGGCGGAAGGCGTGTATTTACGTAACGGTATTTACCGATCGTTTAAAAGTCGTTCCGAATTTAATTTATTAACCAAATGATGCAACCGGAGTCAAGCACCGCGTTCGTTTGACCAAATGAAATCCTAAAGTCGGCGTCGTGAGATAATGACAAAGTAATTGGACCGAGTTGCTCAATTATTTTAAAATCGAAAGCTTCGCCCCTTGACGGGTTCAGAGCCTCGCGTTAATTTCTAATTTGACAAAAGCAGATAAAAGCATGTGGAATCGTCGCAGGTCTTCATTTTGAGGTTTTTTATGTTCTGCTACGTGACTTACGATTAGCTCGGATTTTCGAATCAATACCCTTGTAGCCTGACTTATTAATTGCAGCGTGTGCGGAATGAGAAGAGGAGGAAGAATAAAACACTGCATCATATTTTACGGGCATGTTTTGACCCTATTTATTAAACGATGTTCGTCCCGTTCACTTGCGAAAGTACACTATAATTAATCCAGTGGCAATCTCGTGACGAAAGTTAATCTACGTACAACTATTTTACGTCTATAAGTACCGAGAGAGGTAGGGTATTCGCAATTATAGATACACACGCAAATGCTTCGTGTTCATATCTGTTAAACACGATTGGCCTTGGCGCTGCCCTATGGATTGATTCCATAGATTCTCCCAATGGAGAAGAGGTGAAGACAAACAAAATTTAATCCAGATCGACGTCAATCGTTTAAATTTTTTACTGACTCTGGTGTTGCAGTGAAATTGAATTCCTCATCCCGTGATCAATCAGCAGCAATTATTATCCATTTCATTCAAAAATATTACCGAGTCTGCCGACCTTAGTCGTTATGACGTACAGCGTCTAGACTACATAAAAAGTGGAAACTACCTATCCAAAGTATCGCTTACAATATCATCCAAAGGTATAAAACTGGGACACATTGATAACTGCGAGCGGAATTTAAAATTGGGGGGGGGGGATTTCTGCATTTAGTATATTATAAATAAAATTGGTTCGTGATTTCCTATAATCTACAAAGTATGAGTGAGCTGAATGGATCCGGTACCTGCAGGTTGCAATGAGAAAAGGGTACCAGCCAGATCTAGAGGCACGTATATCTGACTGGGTCAGTTCTCGCGAATCATCCTAAAGGAATGTTAACCGTTGCCTTGGCCAAGGAGAGAAGAGGCATGTGATCAAGAAGCGGCAATACATCACTCGGTTAACACGTACAAATTTTCGCACGGGTATGATTATATAAAATGGCGTGAAAAGGCGAATAATCCTATAATATGCGATACCCTCCAAGAAGTAGCATTAAAAACCGACTATTTCATGTTACTTCTTACTTTTACCTTCCACAATAAAACGTTGTTCCGATATCGACCAGTCGAACGCAGTCGATTATAATTACGATCGAATAACCGTGCCCTGAAAATCAACCGTAACGACTATAAGACGACAGGTGAAAATACTTTATGCTTGTAAGAACCGAAGTTGACTGGTTCCGAAAGATGTCTCAATCTCTCTCGGTGGTTATCAAGATGGTCGAAAATGTTTCAAGTTAAAGTCAAACAAACAGTCCCCGCAAAATAATGTCGATGATGTAACACTGGGGCACCTTATGGACAAAAAAAAAATACCTGTATAATCTATGCACGTGTGTATAATTTGGGTACGGGCAAGTATATAAACGAATTTACATATCATCCATATGTTTATATGATAAGTAGACGTTTGGTGCCTTTGCACAGATGCTTAGGCAGGTTTTCGTCCCCTTTATGATCTCTTTACATCGGATTATGCCGTATCACTCATAGATTATGTTAATACGGTGAACAATTTTTTTTCCTATTTAACGTCCCACTTTCACCCCGTGTTAAAATCGAACCAAGTAAAGCTTTTGATTTTGACAACAGCATCAAGTTCCTCGGGAATCTTACATCACAGCGCTGCAAACTTGACTTTGGCAAGGATTGCTTTTTAACCGCAGGCTAAATCGAGATAACGAGAATCACACCTCTCTGCGGTCGGTGGCGCTAATTCGACTAGTCTTCGTGGTTCGGTGTAGTTTCATCGGATTTTTATAGCCAAAATTTTTCAAAGCAATCGAACCCATAAAAAGTTTTCTTAACGGTATATTCGCGCATTAAAAAAAAATTAGATCTTTAACAGGTGTATAAACGCAGAATTGTATAAATAAAAATATAAATACGCTAAAGAAGGCGATCTTGGTGCCCGCGGGTAGTAAACACGTTGGCGTAACACGCCTGAAGGTTCCGCAGGAGCGTGGTATAGACCGTCAGTGAGTCAAACCCTGAGGGTTACTGGGAAACCCTCTGTGATCTCGAGACGAAGATGAAAACTAAGAGGGAGAGAGAGAGAGATCGAGTAGCGGGGAGTGAGATGTAAATAAAATAAAAAGAGAGATGTGTTATAAGACGAGAGATGGAAGAGCCCAAGGCGAGATGTGTCTCCTCATCTTTCGAAGGCGAAGGCGAATACGCGACACAGAAAGCGAAGGTTTAAAACGGGTTTTCAATATTCTAAGAAGCATAGAAAACAAACAATTTCAAAGTCATTGCCACCGTTGGACGAGTTATCGCGCGGTCAAAAAACTCCTAGCCTGATCAGAAATTTTATTACCGTCTCCATAATTTCGGATAATTTTATGCACCAAGGAGATCTTCATCTGGGAATGAAGAATTTTCAGTCGAAAGTCAACGACCTCCGATAATAAAAATACCGATACCCGAAGACATATCGCCTGAGGAGGATCGTTCCACCCTCAAACGACGTCGCGTGGGAGAGAATACCTGTTTTTCGGTTTCACGAGTAACTCGTACCAATCAGGTTTTTGATAAAATGGAAATTAGTAGACTCACGTCATTCTCGTCGTTCTGTAATCCGTCTTCCGTGCTATCGCCCAGGACGAAGGCAACGTCGTTGTTGTTGCTGTTCAGTGACGGAAGCTTCCTCGGGCTAAGCTCGTCACCGTCGGTATCCCGCTTCCGTTTCCCATCGCGAGATTCGTTCAGCCTCGACTCGTGCTCTTCCAGCATGTCGGTAACCATCAATTCTGATTCTACGCTGGTCGGCGAACCGACTTCCTGAAGAGGCGAGGTGGTGCAATTCTCGCCCTCGCCACCCTCAAGGCTCGACATGACGAGCCTAAAATTTCCCCGTGGGAATCGAATTTTAACGGTATAATGATCGACGATGTGAGACGAAATCTTTTAGTCCTTCAGACTATGAGATCGTATCGGTAATCAAAGTACTTGTAGATCCGCGTGTCAGAGGTCATATTTGCCTTCCGATCTTCTTGCTCTATTGATTGATCGACTCCCGTCCCCCCACGATTAAAAAACGTCGATCAAAGCTGCGCCCTGTTCAGGAGGCAGACGACATAGGGAGTCAAGGGTGACCAATATCGAAGCGGAGGAAACCTGTCCCAGTCACGTGTCTCGCCGGTGCATGGATATATCGAGGAGTCTGGCTACTGTCTTGTCGATGCCGATACCGAACCGATGATGCCGTGCAGTAAGTGCGGTGATTTGCTTCGCATATGTTTTCCGATACACCGATTCTTAACACAAGTATACGTGTCTCATTGTGTACGATCCGAGCGTAATTATCGTAGACGAAACGTGTTAAAAAGTTGCGCACACACACACCGATCACAAGGTACACTCGGACGGTGTTAAAACTCGTATAATAAAACTGAGCAAAGGTCGTTATGTGATAATTAATAATCGAAATGCCATTAATGGTGGAACCTTGGAGATCTCGGAAAGTACGTTGTTGCCACGATGTAGATCCGTGCCGATCACAATTAACTATTATCGGAATAATAAGAAAATCACACGATTCCGCGTACTCATGTATATAACCGGGCAAGTAGAACAACTGCGTCAATGGCGTCAATAACACAACATATCCATAGTCTATTACGTCACCGAAAATCACAAACACTGTTATCACAGATTTGAAATAAAAAAAAGAATTCGATTCTAATTGAAAATAACTTGTCAAGCTTCCGGTTACCGGACCACGTGGCGTGCGGAAAAGTTATCCGGGAAAACCCCGCGGGGTCGGCGCACGCGTCTTCGTGAGTTTACGTTGCCGATGGCGATTGTCGATGGTGGTATCTGTGCAGACGGTGGTCACGACGGTGACGGTGACGGTCGTCAGGACACGTTCGTGGCGCGGGCGCCCTCGAGAATATGGCTAGAGGCTAAAAGACGCGAAGAAACAAGTGGCGCCGCCCGCGGCAGGAGGGGGGAAACGGATGGAGATCGGTTGAGGTACAAGTGGTGGGCCGCGACTCCCCGCAGCACCTGTTGGACCGTCTCTCTTCATCCGATCGCCTACATCGACGACCGTCCTTCTCGATATCTCCTCTCACATTCCCACCCAAATCTATCCTATCCCCTGTCTTCGTCTCTTCCCGTGGACCGAGAGATACACGCCACGAACATCATCACCTGGACGCGTTGTCCCCGCTACCAACCGTCGAATCTCTCCTCCTCGTTACTCCAACAATTTTTCCTAACGCTCCTCGTCTCGCTCGAAAACATGTCTTTAGTCTCTCTTCTCTTCTCTTTCTCGATCTCAACCGCGTTTATACCGGGATCGGTTTTCTTATACGGATACGTATCCTCCTCTTTGTTGGTAACCGTCAACCGCTCGTACGTTAACAGAGGCTAGACTCTAGAGATAGCCGCAACCGCACGCACACCGATTGATAATCGTACATTCGTACTTCCCTCGTTCATATATGTGTGTCTTGACTAGACAGTGCCTTGCCTTGCCTTGCCTTGCCTTGCCTTCGTAGCCGTCTCTTTCTAATTGCCTTACCTGGCCAACGCGTGTCTCTCTAGCCTTCGAAGATCACTGTACGATTGACTTTATCCATTAACCGTCCTTTTCCATACGGTCAGAGCCGAGTTGATTTTATTTGCTCGTACTATGCGTTAGAACGAACACACAATTCCAAATCATCAACATCATGCGCCGTCCTGGCGTGTACGTCATTCGCGTAACCTGTCGATATCTGATAACCAACAGCATCGCACCGGCTTATCTTTGACGTCCCGTCATCTTGGACCGGTACAAGAGTTAGATCGCAATCGAAAACCTCGTTCTAACTAATTTGTTAGATGTTGTGTTATTTTTTTTCACCATACGAGTCAGATTGCTGGTTTGCCAAGTTCGTGTGACGAATTGACCTTGCGGTACCGTCTCCGTGTCTCTGCGATCCCGATAAGAATTTGATATCTCTTATAAGGATTCGATGTCAATAACGGAGTGCATCGATGTCCCGTGACGTTTCGATCGAAGCTACGTTGAAGTTTCTAGTCTCTAATTCCTTAAAAGTCTCCTACGATTGTTCTCCGAAGATTCGCCATTATCGGCAGATGATCGTTCGAACCAGAACTAGTAGAGCACACTGGCTATTGTAAAAAGCATTATTTCCCATTTAAGCTGTGCAAATGAGCATTGTTTTGAGGATAGTACATATCGCCCATTAGGAGTTAAGAAAACCGTGTCCCATCTCGTAGTGCGTAAACCCTACACGCACCGACTTAACTGTTCCTTACTCCCTAATATGGGTCGGGTGTTGTTATATGGGTCTCAGACGGTGAAGCTGGTTTATCATATGATGTTTTTTTCTCGAATCAATGACACTGTACCGCGGGGTCCGGACTAGTATCTTGCACGAAGGGGATGAGAAGGTAGAAGACGCGGTTCTCTGCCCATAAAAAATGTTCATCTGGTGAAGTAGAAGAAAGAATAAAAAATAAAATAAAATGAGGGAAGAGAAGAAATGTGTACAAAGGTGTCGATGGAGGCCATTCCGATACCCGTTTTAAAGCTACCAGCCATATCCTCTTTAGGAGAATTTTCATTGAATTGTTAACCGCGAGGTGGGTAACGTTATCCTAGGATCTTCGACGACAGGAGAGAAAGAAAGTCTCAATGTAAAGCCGCGGGATTGGTCGCGGCATCCCGTCCTATTCGATTGGTAGGCAGATTGGTATTACAGGTTACAAATTATTCTACAGACTAGGAGTGAGTAAATCTTGAGAGAGGCAAATACGAGATGCAAATGCAAATTGGTTCTCCATATTCTGATTTAATTTCAAATCAGCCTTCTTACCGACTCCCGCAGGACTGGGAGGTATCGACTGACGGAAGATCCTGAATATACAATACCGAAGACCGAAGAGTCGATAATCCTCGTCGAACGTCGAACGTCGAACGAGCATTCGTCTAGTCTGGAATTAGCTGTCATGCTAGGACATTCCTACATTCGTTAACCCAAATACGACCAGTTACCAGCAGATAGCTATACCAACGACTGACTTCTACCGGTTCAACGTTTGCACCAACGCACGGAGCTTGTTAAGAAAGAATGCGATTCGCGTATAGAAAAGAAAACAGCAGACACACACACACACACACAATCCGCAGCATGCAACGAGAAAGAAATGTCTCCTGGGTTATTATATTCCGATACACGTACCTACTCGCATTAGATTCGGGAAAAAATCAACTGTTACTTTCGATGGAACGCGTGGTATAACCGATTCGATCCACCCGACTCGTTCTGCGGAAAAGAAAAACCAGAGTCTAAAACGAGACGGTATTTCGGTAGAGTTATTAACAAACTGTGGCCAGAATGAATTTAAACGGTAGTGATCCACACTAGGGCAAGATAATACCGGACCTTGAAGAACTCTGAGAAGCCCGAGGCTTTCACCAGAGCCTAGTCCCCGCGGCATACCGTACACCGTAAACTTTTCTCTTTTCATCGTCATTCCTTTTCTCTCATTCTCATTTTTTTTCTACTTCTTTCTTTTTCATTAATCACATAGATGCCTTTGATCGCCATCGCACACACCTGTCGTGGTAGATGGTATTTTGATCTGAAACTTCACGGTCGAGCTCTAAGGAGTAGAATTTTATATGTTGCAAATAAAAATGGTCTATAGACTGTTTATCTGAGTAGAACGTAGAAAGGGGACGGAGAATGAAACGAGAGGGAGAGAAAAGTAGTGAAGTCCACTTTTTTTAGATTAACGGCCTTTTGATAATGCGCGAGGGTTTATGCATGGGGAGCAAAGCGGTCTTTTGAGACTCCCAGGAGAAATCTTTTGGCATATTTTCACATCTATTCTGGGGAGTCGCTGCCGGATGCAGATAGCGACTCTTGGTTATAGAATATATTGGCACGACACGAGACCCACAATATCCCTGATGGCTGAGGCCATCTAACCTAGGAATATAGAAATATTTGCGAATATTATATGGAAGACTCGATATTATGACACAATACAAAACCGCGATAACACCATACGATGCAGTCTGAGAAATATGCAGTATCGGAGGACAAAATTCGATGAATTTAATGACGAACTCCGTAAAAGTTCCCGAGCTCGGCTGTTCGTTCTGATCCCTAATCCGATTGTGGTCATTTTCTCAGCTTAACGAATCACGATTTCAGTGCTTCTGTGTTCCACATCGTCACCAGTTTCTTTTAACAGCTGATTAAAATTTCGAGGAAACGTTGCTCTTCGATTCATTGCTCAATGGGGACTCCCGAAAGAAACTAACAACTAATTTCCCCTCTGGGATTACGTCTTCGAATTGTATAAAAAGGTTCGATATTACCATTTTACCGGGCAATTAAGTCTCCCAGTCACGTGGTAGGCTACCTCGTGACCATTCGCTTCTGAATTATCAACATTTCGACCAATCGACTTGCACCGTGGGTGTGGTCTCAATCGAGTTCGTTATTACTCGAGTCGAGTCTTTGCCACGGTTGATTAGGCACCCATACACCGCGCACGGGTATGCTAGGCACTTGCTGGGAAGCGCGACACGCATCGTGGATTCGAAATCGAAGGCGTTGGAGTTGATTGAGGGACTTGAATCATTTTGCAAACTGAGTTTGTCCCAGATTGTTTCCTGTGGTTTTTTTTTGTTTTTTGTTTTTTAATGAACTTTGCTGAAAGTTGTTACTGCGAAGGTGAAAAATTAACGATACCGTATACGTCATCGGGTTTCGAGGCCTGGCAGATAGATAAAACTCGTCGGACTTACGCCACACGTATACATATTACGCGTTGGTTAGGCCAAGCTGTTGTACGATTCCTTTGAACCCTAGCGAACTTGCTATTCGCGTACTTCTAATAAACGTCAATCAACGACAATTCGCAACGGTTAACCGTAAATTAATTCTTTGGCTAACGCTATAAGAACTCTCTTTACTCGTAACTTATACCAGCACTACCTGGTAGATTGTATACAATCTCTTCAAGCTGAAAACCGTTTTACACTCAACTGAAAAACCCCTTTATCTTGATATTTCTAAAGGGAGATTATGTCAATGGTATATCTCAATCATTATACCAAGGTAGATGATTTATTTCTTCATGCCATGCAACCCGGCATAGAAATCTTTCATCCATCCCATTTCCCAATGAAAAGAACGTTTGCGTCGAGAGTTTGGTGTGGAGAAGAAGAGAAAAAGCACATCGCAAATGCTCTACTTTTCGCCCTCGTCGCATAATCTACTGTAAAAGTACTATTTTTTCCGCGGTATAATCTAGGATTTGAATTGTGACACTTTTTGAGCCCGCGTCAAGTGATATTTCAACAATTCTTCATCGTCACTACATGTACCGCGGACGAAGCTGTGGGATACAAGTGATCGTCGTCAAAGTTGAAGGGTTACTGTAGAAATACAGACTTTCGTTATAGCCATCACGTGTTGAAGAAACACCCTACGTCGTTGTGAAACGTCATTATGTTTCGTTGCCATTATTCCAAGAATCAAATACATCCTCATGAGAAGAGAGTCTCACGTCGTGTCTCACCTATGTACAAATCTTCCTCTTACTACACCAGAATGTCATCCTCGAGAATGAAGAAAACAGGCCCTTTATTCTCTAACATTATTTCTGATAACGAAGAATCGTCACTTAATTATTATATCCTCATTCACGCGATGAGGGTTCGTTTTCCGAAGAAAATGAGGAAGGAACGAAGGAATCGAGCAATTGGCGTTGATTTTTTCTAGACCCTGCGCCATCACTGCATCAGCTGAATTCTTTCCAAGCAAAAAATTGTTTTCATAAAAATGAAAGCATACCATCATTCCTAAGCCATCATGTGAGGTAAGACATGAAAACTGATGATCAAAAATCACGAGTGACAAAAAAACCGACTTCAAACCAAACTACTCAACCGATTTTGATGAAATTTATATGTGACCAATCTGGAAGTATACCCTTTCGAATAAAAAACAGAATTTTCCAAATCGGTTTATAAATAACGGAGTTCTGAGGTAACAAACATAAAAAAAAAATACAACCGAATTGAGAACCTCCTCCTTTTTTGAAGTCGGTTAAAAACGAAGAGAACGGCCAATAGTGCAGATCATCAGTAAGACATTGACATTATCACAGTTTCTACTTAATTGGTTGAAATTATCTTTCAAAAATATCACGATGACAGTTTTTTCCCAGGTCTGATATCACAGGTGATACAGTTTTCAGCTCACTTCGAAGTGAGGTTGAACCATGATCACTTATTCCGCGAAAACCAATCAGAATGGGTGTTAATTTGTATACTATATATCGATTATTTCCTATGGACAGAATGACCAGACGATTATGTGGTCAAGGAATATCGAACTCAATACATTCTTTATGAGAATGTTTTGTACCGCTTGGACAATGATTGCGATAGGTCTGTGAGACTTTTGATGATAAAAAAAAAATAAAAAATCGTCCACTCATGGAATATCGGTCAAATTATCGTAACGATCGATCGGCTAGTTAATAACAAGAGGAATGGGCGACGATCCGTGTTATCGGAGGTAAGAAATAAACAAACTAGGATGCAGCGAGTTTCGCTATGCTCCAATTCTCTTTGACATCGAAAGTGAATAGTTTGAGGTAACACAAGTCACCTGCCTTGCACAACCCGCTCGATATTACTTGGAAGTATGTATATGATCTACACATTACTGTACTTGGCGGACGCGGTGTGGTTGTGTGAGGTGAGGTAAATGACAACGACGACGCGACGACGAAAACACTTTCATTTTTTATTGCGGCAAACCTTCGTCATTTTATTCATCGACAATGACCCTGCGACCGAACACCGAATATATTTATTCAATACCCACTAAAATTACACTTCGGAAACGGAGTTTGAACCGTTATTAGTCTCTACCGGTAAAACCAGATACAAAATCGGCTGTTTCTTTTCTTTTTCTTAATTTTTTTATTTCATTTTAATTATTTTCAGAAAAGGAGTTGAGATTCTGTATCGGTAACGAGACTATAATTGATTCTTTACGCGCCTAATTTGAGCCTGCATCAATCTTCGACGAATCACTATTCACTCATTTGTTAATTTAATTTGTTTAATCGAGGGTTTTTTCATACTCGCTATTCCTGACATAATTCATCAAGAATTTATATGCCTAGGAGCAATATTGGCATGAATATGCTTTAATTCACCAGCTTAATCACCATGTAAGGTTAAAATCGATCGATCGATAAATTCCTTACAGTTTAACATGCGGTCCCATGTCTGATAGCGAATTATTTCTTCTATCGATTAATTACACACGTTCTAAATAATTCAGATCAATTAACCTCAGCGAAATATATCCTTAATTGAACATTAGATCCATTAATACGTTATTAAAGATATAATCTATCCAACCAGTTTACATCAACACAGAATTTCGAGGGCAGCTAAATTCCATCTCGCAATCGATATGCTCCTTGATTTCCGTCCATCGATCGAGCCATGTGACAAAATGATTCCAAAGAAAAATATCTTCGGCCTCCCCTCACTAAAAAAAAGGTTTTTATATGCAGATGTCATACTTTATAGGAGCAATTTGGCGATTTTTATTGCCTCATACACAACATCGGTAATTTTATGTAAAATTATATGAAGTTATGGAATTTTATGAAATTGTGTGGATATAAAATATGATCTGCAGATGACTTTTTGCGCTTTGTCAATATCGATAATTTTTCATATATCTTCGGATCCGCCGGGATTGTAGACACACAGGTATGGAAATAATGCGGAGATATATAATAATCGTATCCTTTTTCCTTCCCTCCTTCGCCTCGGTCTCTTTCGCTCCTCGGTAAAATGATCTCGCTCTCTTACTCGTTTGGTCCATGTACGCCGGCATCAGGTCAACGCCCCAGTGACCAGCGCACCGTCCGTCCATTCGTCCCTCGGTCCATGTGTCCGAGAGTTCTGGCCGTGCGCGTGTGAGCACAGGACTTATTCAGCCTACACGCGTCTTGAGCATTCGGTCATTTGACCAACACACTCCTCACGCCGGTTTCCTATACCCGGACGGCCATAACCATCACCACCACCGTCACGAATGACCAAAATTCTATCCCCGATGCAGACTACGCACCATCGGGCAAGAATACCTCGTGTGGTACTTGATCGAGGCCCACCGGACTCGCTCGCGTGTACGTGTGGTAAATTCGGCCCCACTTAATACGAGCTTTTATATCCGTGTCCGAACAGGTGGAGAACGTGCTATCCAACGCTTGCGATAACTGCATTAAGCAGAAGAGCCTCGATAGGAGAGATTCATGCATTTTTCTATTTTATTTTCCTGTCCGGTAATTTGATGATTAGGATTGATGAAAAACATATTGCGCTCAATTGTTCGTATTCGGTTCTCACGTAAATCAGGTTTTTCAATACAGCGTTTGAATTTCGCGGTCGCTGTGATTGACCGTCTGATGGCGCTGCGGACAACAAGGGTCAACAGAAGAACATGGCGGGCGAGGTACTATGTGACGTCACATTGATAACTTTCGATTGCTTTTTACACTTGTCTGAAGTTCATTCTATAATTTTTGTTATAGTTTCTAAAAATGTTATTCAATCATCACGGACTCATTTATCATGGATGTATGTTACTTTTTAATCTGAGGAAACTTCCCTATTCGTAAAGATCGAAGATTTGAGAAGTTAGACCGCGGGAAATTTTATTTTCAAACTTTATAGGAGCAATTTGGCGATTTTTATTGCCTCATATACAATATCGGTATTGTGATTGCAGTTATTAGTATTTTTCTCTTGCCTCGGTAAATGGTGTTGTAAAATAAAAAGAATTGTTACCGTGGTTGGTTACCGATGGGCGGGTTTTATGGGAATTAGCGATTACCGTTAGGAGGTATACAGGTACTATACAGGAGAAGAGCCGCGCGCAATTTGTGTTAGAATTTTTCACAAGACACGATCTTACGCGTGTATATACCTGATATCCACGTGCCCCGTGTGACTCGAGGTCGGATGTGCGGTATTTTAACTACACAATTAGGTATTTGACTGCGAAATGAGAATAAAATAAATAAATATAACGCGAGTCAGCCATAAGCTTGCAGCGTAACTTTTGAGAAAGCATAATCGTAAAAAGAATAATTCCTCTGTCTTGACTCGGTACCTACGGTCCTCCACCCATCGGTAAATTGCAGACATCAAGAGGAAGCATGTAATGATGAAATTAAAAGGACTGAAAAACCGCGCCAATCATTGTCCTGCGCACGATCTGTAAGCTCTATTACCGATTTTATCCATTTTTTTCAAAATACTCAATTTTTCTTCTTCTTCGTATCTGGGTATTCTCTTTTCAATGCCGATTTTTATCAATCCCAGCAGAAGATGGGCAATTTTCCACGGAGACATCGCGCATCGAGTTCGTGTCATTCGTAAAACGCCTAGACGGAACGTGCCGCGTTCTACGCCGCATTGTCTTAGGCCTGTCTCTTCGTGGTCACGTAGATGGCCAGCATTTACCGAACATTACTGACTGACCGGTCGAGCGGCGGTTCCTTAGCCGAGCCGACCGACGTCGAAGCCCAATAATTACTTTGGCCGTGGCTGCGGCAGCCAGGTCGTCGTCTCCCATATCTCCTCCTCGACATACAACCGACTCGACTGATTACGAGTCATAAAGGCAGTTTTTAATTTACTCGATAAACTCACCCGAAAAGTGTTCAATTTTTCGCCGATTTATTCAATCGTCTACGATTTCGGGATCCACGGTCAAAAATGCCGGAATTTCGACCACAGTGTGATAAAACCTCGGCGTGTCTTCTCGACAATTATTTTAATCAGCATTGTTAAATACGCGTAAAAAACCGCGCCTCCGTATTTTGTACTATTTTTTTTCTCAATTTTTCTTATTTTCTATCTTCTATTTTTAGAAATGGTAAAACTCACCTAAAGTAGGTTAAAATAATCTTAATGAATCTAAAATATCTTAAAAGAAATTTAAAACAACTTTAAAATGACCTAAAATGACCTGAAACAACTTCAAAATGACCTAAAATGACCTCAGACAACTTTGAAATGGTTTAAAATGACCTAAAACAACTTCTTCTTACTCTTTCTCTTTATTTTTGCCGAACCGCCGCCCAGGGTATAAGTAAGCCTTAAGTTCCTCGATTCGGTATCTTCCGGGTTTATCTGGACTGCTGCAATCTCGCCGAATAAATCCCGGTGACCACACGCCGTCGGGGTAGCCGCGTTAAACGTAACCGTCTTCCTGGGATGACCGCAGGTTGCAGGTAAAAAAACACACCTGCCTCAAGATCGAACGGATCCAAGAACCAGGATCGAGGATGCACTCGCCTCTGAATTATCACCTAGATCATAGATCTCGTAGACCGTATCTATCCTCTTTGACGACCTTGCATCCTCTCGGTCAATCTCGTCATCGTTGACGGAAAAAAAAAAAATTCGAATATGTTTCAATCAACTTTAGACCAAATACCATCAGTCTGAGTGATAAATTTTTATTTTATATTCACTGGTCGAGATTTTAATCAACGACATAAATAACTATTGCAAATTTCTTTTGATTGAAAAAAAAAGAAGCAGACACACTTACGGTGGGGTCCGGACTGGTTACATTAGTTAATAAAGGTTTATAACTGGACCATGTTACGGGATGATTGAAATTGGAGCCTTGGAATATATTGTCGTGTCTTTTTGGTTAGTCGACTGTGAAACTAGTATCAATAATAATTCATCGATGTTTTGAAACAATGATCTCAATCGACCGACACTGTAATTTAAGATACACAGTTTTAATAACGTATCTTGAGATCTCTAGGACTTTCATCTTTCCTATCGGTGATTGAGAATCGGGAGCTGTTTGATTGATTGGAAATTTTCAAATCACTATCACGCGTTAGGCAACACTTTGTACAGACACGCACGTGTCTCTTGCGAAGAGGTGAAATTCCCATTTGAAAAATGAAAAAAAAAATCCTTCTCTTTTTCCTCTTCGTCTAATTGTTCCTCTAAAATTCCAATTAATTACAGCCTATGTTAGCGGTTACGAGCTGGTATAATAATCGCACAAAATCTAGTGACTCGAGTATTTTATCCGGACTTTGCGATCCAGCAAGGCTCGCGTGTGTAGATATGATTAATGCATGAGAGATATTTTTCGATCGCAGAGTGAACTGATAGGACTTTCTACTGATCTTAGCGTTCGTACTACACAAGGTTTATTTGATTGAAGACCAGCCGCCGTCGCTCGATTCTCTTCCCCCCTCAGCTTTTGAATCGGTGATTGATTAGAGAATGGTAAATGGTCAGACGCGATCTTGTTCCGCGAATATATTCATTATTTTCAAATACTATTCCAATTCCAAACGATTCGATCCTTCTCTAGGTCAGAGTATCGGTGAAAAATTCTTCAAGCACCGAACCCCGATCTATCGATGCATCAACGCGGTTTGGTTTCATTTTTTCTTAGAGAAACACTGACCATCTTGACCTCCTTAGCTCGAGGAGTCAGTCTCTTCAATTGCCTGACCAACTGTGCGCGAATGCTTCGAGGATGTAGAACCTGACACGGTATGAGGCTGAAAAATCATCTAGTCATTATCAGTCTTGTTTTTAGCCAACTCCCGGTAGAAAATTCAAAACACGACGTTTTCATTATTATTATTAGTTGTATTTTTTTGTATATTGTTGCTAGTTGCCATCATCGGCATACTCGAATATTCGATCGTTTATAAACGCGTGTACGGTTACGTAAGGTTAATTGACATGCCCATTTTATATGTGAAAGAAAAGAATGAAATAAGAAATAATCACCTAATCTACACATCGTATTTCAATATCCGTGTACATACATAAAAAATATATATATACAGCTATATGCGTCAGACAAACGTCGGGTAACAAATCGACACCAAATTCACACAATGATCTAACCGCGACGCGCTTTTGTGCCGCCATTTTCGGCCGCAAAGGTATGCTGGAATTATTTTTTCTCACATATCATCTTCGACGCGATTGATTATCCTGCTAAAATAACATAGTCGACACGAAGACGTGACTTTGAACAACAACAACAGGAGATTTTGTCGAGAAGAATTTTGAATGTCTTCTGATCGTCGAAGGGATGATAGATAAAAAAAAAACGATGCAAGAAGAATGGATCGAGCTGGAATAATTATGATAAGCGCGTAAAAAAGATGCATGTGGAAAAAAAAAGTGTTCTGACACAGTTAGACAGTGACTAAAGAGTTGTGTGTGCCCGGAGAGCTTTCGCGCCTAGGGTAAAGAGTCTAGAAAGCTGAAGTTACCGGACAGCGCCCAAGGTAGACACAGACCAAGTACTACTTCGTGATAATAACCGGGTATATAAGCGAGTGACAAGGTAACAACCTGCAGGAAAGTCTTGCGATCAGTAATCCTCGCAAACAAAATGAAAAAAAAAAAAAAAATCACTTCGAGTTCAATATTTGAGAGGCTGAGATCATTGCCCACTCTCACTTTGCACGAGTATGACTTTCTGCTGTCGTTAATTAAGATCTGAGATCATTTTCATCAAATTTTGAAGAACCAAAATCAGTGATTGTATCCTTTCACCAGAAAATTGATTGAAAAAAAAAATGAAAAAATTGTTGAAAACCTGACCCGTTGATATTGTTTTTTTTTTTTTTAAACTAGAATCGGTTTGTTAGTTGAGTCGCGTAGGGCAACGGCATGGCACGGAACAAATCAACCTGCGGGCAATTTATAGCCCCGACAATGTGCAAGCTCACCTTGCAACGGGGAACGGTTACCCGTATAGCAAGGAATCCACACTTCTAACTCTTTATTCGTCGTCCGTAAGCGCAAGCACACGTATATACGAGAGGCGTATATATAGGTAGATATTTTATTTCAAGTCACAAACGTTCCGTTCAAAAGTATGCAATGTCACTTACATCACACACACACACACACACACGCGCGTTTACACGCCTCAGGGAATTGTGAGGCTGAAAGTGCAGCAGCGTTTAAGATTTACGCAAAGATACATATATACACAAGTACAAAGTTTGCTTTAGGTGTACACCAGAATACTTCCGTAAGATTTTTAGCCACGAAGAAGAAGAAGAAGAAGAAGAAGAAGGTACGTAGAGATAAATTCTCCCGTTATTTCGATACAATCTTCTCTTATTGATAGAGGTAACCGAGCGCGGTGAACGAGAAGGAGCAGAGGGGTACCCGGGCCCACCAGAAAGGGAGGAGGCTGTACCGAGTGGGGAATTTTTAATTAGCCCGAAGCAGTTCGATTAAATTCTGTCGAGTAATTACGACCCGGCTCGGAACGAGTCGACGGTCTACGTTACGCAGCAGAACGTTGCGCGCGGTTTGAAGGAGACAGTGAAAAAGAAAAATCGAAAGGTAAATGTGAAAAATGTTTGAAAAAATGAGCCAGATGCGGCTGACCGCCCCGGATGCACAAGGGGTCGCGCGGTAGCGTTATAACAGTAACAGGACTCTCTCCTAATATGGGTTATACCATTGTAAGCTTTACACCGGCAATTACAACCGGGTGCAGGTTACTTGTATGCAAATTTTTCGATGACCTCATTCAGAGGTTACTTACTCTCCGCGAGTCACATACGTGTGCATATACCCACCCGTAATCCGCCCCAAGAAACCGATATATACGGTAGGTGTGTCTGAATACATGCGACCATACCGCGAGTACCCGAGGTACCTAATTAACGGCGAAAGGCGTATATATATCCGTAAAACGTAAGCCGTATATCCACAATTCGAGAATATAACAAAAATTCCTTTCCGAGGTTCGACCGCGGGGTGCGGATCCGCGAATGCATTCCGCGGGGATTAATCGGAGCTAATCTCCTGCTCAGGATGCAAAGCTGGAAGATGGGATGCTGAACTCTCTCAATTTCTTGCAGTGCTCACTCAAATCGCTTGGAGTGGAAGATTGAACTCTAAAAGAGTGAAAAAGTCACTCGATTCTTTGGAGTTGCGCTGTTTTCGCTCCAAAATATTTAGCGAGAAGAGAGACTCGATTTTTACCCCCAATTACAAAACTGAAAGAAATTTTTTTAACGTTATCGAATGCCTGTGAAAAATGGAAGTCATCAACGTGGCAGCAAGACGATTCAAATTATATTCAGTAAATTAAATCTTGTTGAAAAATAGGCGATATAAATCTGAGAAGTGGTGGTCAGACCTCGATGCGTTTTTAATATCGAGGAACTAGTTTTGAGTGAATGATAATCTCCGTATTATAATCAAGATGGTCTTGTGTAGCTCAGTCTGACTCATGAATTTTCAATTGTGTATTTCAATTGTGTGGACTCAAGACGTTTGAGTATCCCAAAAAAGAAGCTATCTTATATTAAGCAATGTACACATGCAAGGATGTGTTGTTTTTTTTCAATAAACTTTCAAATCACGATGCAAATACACTCTTACGACTTTGGTTATTCCCCGAACGCTCTTCGCATTCGTCAAACTTCACGAGTTCATCGACGTCTTTATTCAATGATTTTCGAATTCAATTCCATTTGAAATTTTTCATCAATTTTGAACGAATGTCTGATACGATCGAATGCGATTCGACCCCGGTTTCCGGTCCGGTCCGGAACCTCGTGAGTTTTAAACCCGCGCCACGCTGGGAAGTCCATCTATCGGAAGAGGGAGATGGCTCGGTTCAAACACCCCGGTGCTCTTCTGTAATACGACCGATGCCGACGGAAGAAACGACTCTCGTTACCGACAGGCTTACCGACGCCCGGAACTCGTTCGGTACCCGACCTCGAATTACAGAGCTCTTCTCTTACCCGTAGCGGGACGATTCGAATCCTACGAGCTTCGCGGCGGCTCCGTCAATCCGATAGCGACCGCGCGATGCAGAATTTTTCAAAAAAAAAAAAACTTGCAACAAGCTTTTCTCAGTTTCGAATATCGACAGAAATTAGATATGCAAAATGTTACTTAAAAATATTCTTAAAATACTGCCAAAATTACTTTCCTCGTTGGCAGGTTCGTTTTTTTCGTCATAAAAGATGTCCACACCCCAGGGTGCGTCGAAGGTGGTTGTTAGAGGAGGCAGTTGTTAATTTGATAAAATTGATCGCCCTCCTGTTTTTCGTTTAAATATGTAATCACGATCGAGAAGAGAAACTTGTACGTCACACAGAGCTGTAATACGCGGGATGCGCGTATTAACGTGTCTACGTATCCATATAAAGAGGTTGTTATAAAATTTATACGCATCGTTAAATCATTTATTATTTGTTATTTTCATAAAGTATGTGCACCTCGAAGCGCGAAGTAACGTGTAGATATAATCCCACAAGGAAGTTCAAGCCCATGAAAATTCGCTGGTCGTGTTGGTACAACAGATGCAAAAAAGGAATTCGCCTCGTTTAAAATTTTACACGTATTGTACACACGTGCATGCGAAAACGCGTGTATCCCATGGCATTATACCACATATTCACAATACCCCATAATTTATGAGCATTAAGAAAAACGATAAAATAAAAAGAGAGAGAACAAGAAAAAAATCTTTAAAAAAAAATATCTCTCTCATGAATAAAAGATAAAGTATATACCCATACTTTTATTTTACTTTAGTCCTCCTCACAATTCTTTCTTTCACATATACTGTTACGTGTACAATTATATCCACACGTGTGTATCGCAAAAGCAAATTGGAAGCATTCGTGATAGAATTGAACTCGCATCTGCCCCCCATTAAATCGATACGAAAAAAATAAATGTTAACAATGGTTAAAATAAGATCAGTTAGTTCTGCGAAGAACAATTTATTCGAATAGCAGAGGTGTTAAGCGGGCATAAAACCCGATACAATTAACTCAACGAGTAGACTGTTAGGAGTCAAGGAGATGCGTGTGTAGCTTATTGCTGAGATACTGACAATAAGATACGAAGACGAAGGCTGTACATTCTCGATGATTTACAACCGTCACACTTCACCTTGCGGTGTTTGTAAGAGCTGATGAAATTGCCGAGTGAGTATATAAGCCGGGTACTACCTAAGGCTAAGGATCCTCCACTCTTACTACACTCTCTACACATTTCGATGAGGATCGACGACCAAACCAACGCGATTTCGGAACGTCGTTCATCAGTTTTCGATGGCTGTTAGTCAGCTACCAAATCACAAACCATTTAATGATACCTTACCCCACTAATTACCTCCATGATCAACGCAACTTGCTACATAACACTGATATGTGATTTTGATAGATTGACTGTGATTTCTATAGAGAATGTAAAAAACGATTTTTCATTTTCTGTCGAGTTTCCTTTCGCCGGTACCTACGTTCCTTACATACTATTGCGGATATGGGAGAGAGAGAGTGTGTGGATATAATACCCGAGACGCCAATTCACCTGTCCTCCATCCGCCCACGCTCTTTCTGAAAGGCTCGTTTGAATTATTATCGCTACACGTGCGATGAGAAAGAGATAGTCACTTGCATCTGTTTCGTTTTCATTAGGTGCTTATTGACGATAATTATTATCATTATTTCGATGATTCGAGTTCGCTCTTGTACCGATCTAAACTCTTCACGAATGATGAACCGCGGAGTGAAACAATGCACGAAGAAATGGGTTCAATGAGGTAAAACGTTGCGTTTTGTACGGTGTTAAAGCCTCAGTTGAGAACCTCGATGGCTCGTGCTTCGAGATGACCTATGACCGTGAAGACCGAGGCGAGGCTGTTCTCCGGCACGCGATCCTCCGCAGACCGCCCCGAGGCACGCGCAAGATCCCGAACGACGGTCAGCGATTGGTCAGTCCGACGACCGACTGACTCTTGCCGCTAGCTTGCATCACTTGCGGATTAACCGCACGGAGGAGACGCGAAAAGCACGCGATAAGTGAAGAATCTTACATCCCCTAGGATGAATTCAATTGATTTTAGATATTTGGTCACGTCGTGGGGAAGAAAGTGTATCAAAAAGAGCCGCGGTCTGCACGACGTAGAACCCGATACTTATTTCGTTATGTTCAACCGATTCTCTATCAGGTTAAAGAAAGCTTTGAAAACGTTTCGAAAACCCGCAATTAATGTAGAAAATAATAACATAGTCACCTGAAGATGTTGAAAAAAAAACTAACTCAGCCGTTCTACCCCTATCCGTTGTAACGTAAAGCTGCAAAAATAGTTGTATATAACGCTGCACAACCTATGTTGTATATACTCAGGTTTTTAGTGGGCGTTCGAGGAGGCGTAGCCCACTAATTATAATTATACTATAGCGGCATTAGCCGCGTTAATTGCTACGTAAGTCTGGTCAAATACTCGCCGTCCCTCCCCAGGTTTAGGGTTTTGGTAACACTATGTATCTTTCTTTTCCTCTTCCTTCACCTCAATCGAGACTCGTACAACGCCTGACTTTCCATTCTGTGACAACGAGGCGCAATTACTCCGATTTTTGGTGTACAGGTGACTTCCGACTTTCAAAGACTTCGAGACACTTCCATTTCTCCAAATTCCAAAGACTTCCGAAACAAGTGTCCAAATCTTGTCTCATCTCTTCAAGGCGTCTTTTGGTCTAGAGTTAAGACAAGATTTAGACGTCAAAAAATGGGACATTTGACGTCCATACGACGACTTTTAGGCAACTTCCCAAGGGAATAGCCGCTCATGCGATAATGAAAGGAGCATAGATAATCGTCACGTTGCACCTGTTTCGTATGGATTTACCAATTCTAATGCTCCAGTGGCAGGTAACTATCACGGTATCAGTATGTTGATGGATAGTTTCTCCGCGCAACAAGTGGGTATAGGTTATAGGTAGATAGACCCGATCTGTTTAGTTGATAACAGTGATTACGGCCATGTGTCACTTTGTCAGAGAATGTATGCCGTAGGGTGATACCTACGGTATTTCCAGCATTTATTACGTATATAGTTTCTCGAGGCACGTACATTGCATTGGTCAGAACTCGAGTCGAGTAATTCTCGCGTTTTGCCTTCGGCCCGAATAATCCAGGCGGTTTCTTCTAATGCGCTAATAACATAGTAGCCAACCAGTAATTAATAACGAACAGTGGGTCGGGACGGTACCGGAGAAACCAAAGAACGGACTATACGGACGCATGATTTTTTTTAGATACTTCAAACATCGCGGTGCAGCGTGTGGGTGGACTTCTTTAATTGTAGAGTAAACGATTCTTTCACGTTCATCTGCGGTGCCTAGTAAGTGATGGTTTCGAATCCGAGATAAAGATCGACGATCACGTATCAGCCCTGGACCGTCTCGAAGAAGCTTTGTGATCCTGCACTTGTTATGTGTCCGACGGGACATTTTCATATTTGACTTCAACTCGTCGATAGGGACGAAAGTTCGCGATTGAGACGAGTCTGAAGTTTGTTAGCAATCACATCATTCAGCAAGTTAAAAAATTATGAACTGCGCATGCGCTGACCTAACCTCAAAATCGTGGCATGCAATCGGCTGCTTTCGTCCCGCTAAACTTCCATGCAACGCCCCACTTTCCGTGCAGGTGTTAGAAGAAGACTCTTTCGTGTGATGGTACGGAATGTCAGACAAGAAAGCAGGTTTGATAAAAAGATAAGGTGTAAGAGCTGAATAAACGCGTGGAGTTTTTAATAAGCTCGTGGTATATGGGGGTTATATCGGTTAGCCCCTTGCTGAGTGAGTGAAGTTGATATAATTGCATTAATTTGTCTAACAAATTATTGCTTTTGTTTTATGAACTTGTTATCTACGATCGTTTTTTTTTTTTCTGTGCGAGTTGAAGTTATGTAAATGGTACTTTTCTTCTCTTGTCTTTCAGTCTGTGAATTTTTTATTAATAGAATCTGGTAATCGGGTTTTTGTTCATGAGAGAGCAAGAGGCGACCGCTTCGGGTTAAAAGAAATCGTAACAAAAAGTACCGAAAGAAAGAATAATGGTTTGAGGCAAAAGTTATAAGAAGTTAAGAAAACCGCGTAATAATAAACCTCTCTTTCTCTATCTTTATGTTTTTCTCCCTTTTCTTCCTTCATTCGCCCTTTCTCCTTTACTTTTCCTCATGATATTCTACAGTCGAGCCAAGCGCGGCGGTCTCAAGACTCAACACAAATAAGATAATCTCCATTATAAACTGAGGAACAGGGTAAGTAAACGGCAAGGAGTTATTTACTCGCTTTGCAGTAGGCGGGGGTTTAACCCAAAGGAACAAAGTAATAACCTCGGTATAAGAATGAGAATTTGAATGAGAACGAGAATGAAACAAGCGTCTATAAAACTGCAGTGTAAAATTCAGAGCGCAGGCGTCACACCGTCGCCATATTGTTGGAAAAAAAAAATATACATTCGGTAGAGTAAGACATAAATTTATAATTCCGAGGAGGAGAAAGAAACAAAACGAAATTGACCATAATGATGGAGATTCGGGGAATGGCTGTAAGATTCTGTTACAGAGCAGTAAAATATAATGAAAACACTTACCCAGGGTGCGCTACAGTCGCTACCACCAAGAGATTGAAAGGTAGGTACGCATCTGAACGTCATCTCGACGTTTGCTTGCGTTTCAGTTAATTCTTTCGATTATTTTCTACAGTTTGTTGGGTTTAAATGGTATCTCCGTTTCACGACTTACCTAGAACAAAGCGAAACACCTAGTTAGCGATCCATTGCTTTTATCCTCATTCAAAGAATCGAAATACATCAATATTGTTTTACTGCCTCGGGTTAATCTCCCTCTCGTCAAGTCCCAATGACCTCCTGGTATTGGCCTGCATCGTCATCATCGTCGAAGACAATTTCGCATAATTATGACGTTTGCGCCACGCGCTCAAGTGCAACAGCTGACTCTACGCAACAATATGAATCGGCAATCGCGTAACAGTTATAAAATAATCAACTTGCAACCCGGGGCTAAGAACGAAGGCAACTGATCCACCCGGGACCGCGCCGTATCCCGCGAAGTCCCGCAGCGAACGTTCCGGACCCGTCGGCCCGTATCTTTGTCCGGGTTTGAGCAGCGGCTCGATTGTGTCTCACCCCGGGATATCGTAAGGTAAATGTACAGTTGCAGAAATAATTATACTTTTTCCGTTTGTGTTTATAGGAAACCAGTGAAGATTTTTCAATGATCTGCGATCTCATTCACTCTTTTTCTGCAGGCCAAATTTTCACTCTAACGGAGTGGACATAGTCACTCCGAAGAATTCGCGTTCCATTTCACGTGATTAGTCACACACAGAGCCGATCAGCGAGTGGATGGAAGTAGCGAGATGGAATTGAATGAGTGAAATTACGCGAATTACAATCTCGGTGAACAGAAGGTGTCCGCGTTCGTAATGAAAATCCCTGCACCACGCGGTGATAATTGCCATGAGAATTGAATTTTATTTAATGACCGTACCTGGGCGGTAGAACTGAATGATGGTCAGACTGCATTGGATTGCCTTATGTGCTTTCTGCCGAGTGAAGAAGAAGCGTACATTTGCAGAAGCCGGTATAACGACACCAATGACGACTCGAATCACACGAAGCCCAAGCCCTCCGTGAAGCGATTCGGAATTCTTCACTTCGTGCGTAATTACGCGGGAATATTTTCTCGACGATAATTACGAGCGTTGTCGTTAAAAGAGGAGGAAAAAAACTGTGTACGAGACACGTGGAGCGACAAAGTATCGATTATTGGTCGATTCCAAGAATGGCTCCTTCGCCATTCAATGCCGAAGACTCGATTACAAAGACGATCGAATCGCGCGTTTCCCCCCAGCGACGGATCCATGGGGGGTTAATAATTCATTATTTCTTATCTCCCGGCGTAGTGTAACGCGAGCTATACGCGTATCTACGACATCTGGCAGATGCCGTTCACCGCGCCTCGCATACATACCAAACGATAAACCGATCCTATTCACAGATATCAGATCCGAATCGATAAATAAAAGATTAGTAGTCGCGCGGGGCGTGATACTCATTCACCTCTCATCATATTATGCCGACGTTTCTTCACTCGCTTTCACCGCTCCTCGATAGGCCGTGGGTCTAAAAAGTGACAAAATCAAAGAGCTTTTCCAGTTTTAAGATCACAAGAGGCTCTCGAAAAAGGCCTGAAGACTTCCGACGAGTTTCAACTACTTCAAAAGCGAAGATAATGAGAATCTATGAATTTCTTGGAATGTCCAATACTCGGTTTTGTTCGGGCAAATTGTATGGAGTTTGCAATCAGCCATGTTGTATTTTGAGTAAAGTATAATTAAAGTTGTCACGGAAAGGATACGTAGCGGTATGGGGATGAGATAGGATCTGTAAGAGGTATACGCGGCGTACTCTGACAAGTTATAGTAATTAGAGTCCGTAGAGAGTAGAGAGTATGAGAACATTCGATGAGGTATTATATGGTGTTCGTGACGGTCGCGTTCGTCGGGACAAAAGATTACGTTCCAAAATGATACGGTTCTTGTTCACATACTTAAGTCGAACCTGCAATCTGTGAGGATAGGAGGGGGGGGGGGGGGGCTAATCTGTAAGAAGAATCTGAAAAATCCAGGAGGCTTATTACGTAATCGTTGAAAACCGAGTGCGACCAATCCCTGGATCCTACAGCCGTACCGTGCGCGCGCGGGGTTCACCCCGTTAAAGTGGTTATTAGACCGAACTTGGACGCATTCTTTCTACCCGGGAATAAAAGGAGGACCGAAAACGAAACGCAACATGCGAAGCTCGACGCTGCCCGACGCGATGGGGCCAAAATGAATAATGCATTCGGACGCAGCCATGCCAGAATTCCACCTTGAATATTCATACTGTATATATACCTACTGCTACAAGTTCCGCGCGCAGGTACGTATGTATATACCACCCCGTGTCACACATACCCTTTTATTTACACACATGATTCATATGCACATGTGGGAGCTCTCGGGCTACCTGACTGAATATGGAGCAACGGTGGAAATTTGACGGTCCAATAGATATTTCGATACTCGTGTCCGGAATAACGAAGACTTTGCAAATTGTAAGAAATTATACTTTTTGGGACAATACAAACATGCTTATATATGGGCTACGATGGATAATTAGGATCTTTTACGACACCTCTTTCAGGATTGTGATCGTGACCCAAAGCGGTCTGAGATATTCGGTATTTGGGATTTAGGACCGAGGATTACGACTCTGCCACACGCTCGTGTTCGTTCTATTCGTGAAAAAATTTAATGATTCCAAGTAAACGCCAAATTGTACGGTAGAAGGACCCCCCTTAATTTTTTTTTATTCCCTTTTTACGCTACGATTATAACCGTATCGTGCAACTAGATGTGACTGTGTATACGACTCCTAATGACGCCTAATTACGCCTTCAAGATCACCGGGATACCCTTCAGAGACCCAACGTCTCCTCAGAAACAGAAACACAAGACCGGCTGAATTCTTCGGTAATGGCGACAACAATCAGGATGCAGCGATAATTTCACTCTATTCAGAAATTGTCGATCATCTTCTTGTCAAAAATGTTTGCGATACTTTTATTCTATGAGAAAAAAATCCACCTATCAAAAGTAATTAATCGTCAAGAGTTTTCTCATCAATGATAAGTTTGAGACAGAAGAATTCCAACATTACAGCAGATTTCAGCACTTTGAAAAGCAGATATTTTACACAAACTATATTCGTATTGCAGTGTCTATGTCCCGTGATAATGCGCAGATGAAGAAAAAAGCAAAAAAAGAGATCGAGTCCAGTGTCGTGGGTTGATTTATGCATCGCCGATGGTTCATTCTATCGGAGCAACATTCCGATATGATTGCCTTTAATTACTGAAACGATTTGTTAGCCGGTCGCGTAGCTGGCAGTCATACGGTGTGCCTTTATTCCAATGGGGGGACTGCAGGCGATATGTAACTTGCACTAATTCTCAGTCTATGAACCGAGTCGGTATACCGAATGGTCTTAGGGATAGAGAATATTGTAATGAACCCGTGATTTTATTGAATGATGAATAGGCGCAATTTTATACAGGAAATAAAAACCGATCGAACCTTCTCGGAGCTTCTGGGTTTGGATTAGCCACTGAGAAGACAGAGGTTCATCTCACGCGTTCATTAGATGATTACATGTCTACCGATAGGACCGGGATGAATAATTGAAATCGAAATTCTGGATTCCTCGGTGTTCGAAGTACCGATCGGCATTCCAGCCTATTACCATTACCAAATAATTTCAATGGTGGGCCAACATTGAAGCAGAGGAACCTGAAATTAAGTTGATTAGAGGCTACCGTTCGTAAGGATGCCTACTACTGGAATTTGACCAGTTATTATACAGTTATTATACAGGTAGTTCCACCAGCCCTCCGTACGTGTTGGGGCTGTACGTGCGTCCGCGAGCCGGGTTCTCAACTCGGAATTTTCTAACGAACCATCCAGAAATATATGAACCGATAACGATAAACCATTTGGTGGTTTGATAAACCGTTGCCTAAATTCAACGATGCCACATCGGAGAATTGCTTAACGAGCTCGTGGGTGCGGAAATTATTATTTCGAAACCTAATCTCTCCGACGAAAAATACAGGCTGTCAATTCGACTTTAACGCGTCCGGCACCAAAATCCTAAATCTGGCACGGAGTGATTACACAGGAATCAAGATGGGTATATAATTGGTTGTTGTTCAAGGCCTTTGAATCACTTGGTTGCTGGTCTATAGGTGACTCAATCGCACCGGCACCGATCGTCGCGACTTTCGCCTGACAAAAACGATGCGAGAAGAGTTATAAGTGTAAACTTTCGATATTTAATAATCGCAGAAAATTAAGTAACTCGCGGAGAGAATACTTTCTTGTTCCCATAGGCGTCTTTGATTCTGTGCAAACCGTCTACTATAAATCGTATATAGCCAGGATATTATTCACGGATCCATAGATCATTCGGTTTCAGGCCAAAGGCTCTCGGAGTCGATCATGCGTCACTGCACCGCAAAAGCAGAAAGCTGTTCGCGCCAGACTTGTGTTTCTCTCGAGTAAAATTGACGATCCGCAAACCGTCAATTGACTCGTCGACCCTAAGTCGAAAGATTTATGCGAAACACGGACGGTACTGAGAATATTAAATCGAGGATGTGGGTAAGAAATGTGTTCATCTTGGTCCCGATATTTTTCCATCAAAAACCGCTCATTATGTCTCGTTACGGAATTAGATCTCGGACGTTTATTAACATACGGAAAGTTGTTCCGAGCCAGGAAGAGACAGAAGCCGAAACAACCGCGGAAAGTTATCCTCCCCGAGTTTATGGAGCAGTAAACAGATCCTTATTACGTCTAGAAACAAGACTCCTCGCATACATCGTTTCGGCATCATTAACGTAAGTTTTATACCTCGATGAGAGTTTGACTATGCTGGCCTGCCTCGCGGTATCTCTGCCAAAGATTCTTCAACGCTCGGAGTGGTGGATGTAAAATATCGTCATAACTCGGTAGAATAATCGCGGTGAAATAAATTAGACGGACGTAAGACGGCGATGTGCGTGTGTGAGTGGATATGGCGGACCTAGTGTGAGGATTGCAGGTTTGACCATCGCACACGTTCTCTGGGCAAGGTATATTAGCTATTAAAGAGTTAAACGATTTATCACCGGAGCTATGAAGCGAAGCAAAAACCGTAGAATTCCTCGCGGTCAAACAACAGCCGGATAAATTAATCAAAGTTGGGATTTTTAATGAAGGGGCTATCCAGATAATTGACATGATTCGGTGGATCGTGGGCCAGAAAATTTTTCATTTAATCGTCGGGATCACTCAACGTAATAAAATCATTTTTTTTTTTCATTCTTCTTCCCCTTTCTTGCACACATTCTACTTTTACACTCGGCCTTATAGTCACGAGATATTCGCGCTGCAGATCCGACCGTCGCATGCGAATCAGCCAACCCGGGGAAAAAAGTCTCAGCGCGTAATCAGAAAAAATTCTATTCACGAAGTTATGCGTTTATTCAATGTCATGAAATTTCATTCCAATTTGTCAAAATTATTTATATGGAAGCATTTTTTCTTCTTCCTCTTGGTTTTTCACAATTTTATATAATTTCCTCGGGATAAATGAAAGATGGATTTTTTTTCTTCTTTTTCGAATTCGTCGAAATTATTCATATGGAAGCATTTATCTTTTTCTTCTTCTTCTTGATTTTTATGATTTTATACAATTTTATCTGATCATATATTTAGACACATTTTTTCCGGGCAGTCTGCAGAAATACAAGAACCCTAATTCGAGTAAGGGATTGATCGATGGATGGAAGTGTCCAAGTGTGAATTTTTCCAACTAGTTTTAAATATTTAATACTTTTGAAGGATTTAACTGTTTCGCTGAAAGGTTAACCAGGGTCTTTCAGGGTTGTCTGGCGGGCTCGGTCGGACTGAACGGCTAGTTAGCGTGAAGATTGGCTTCTCTTGGATCTCTACAGCCTACTTGGACCGAAGAGGCTGCAGAGGCAAAGGCAGAGGCAGAGGCAGAGGCAGAGGCAAAGTAATCTCTGCTATTGCTATGCTTCGCGGCATTGGCACTCTCGATATTGGGACGACCGAAACGCTCGGGCAGTAAAATCGGCTAAGCTGGCGGTTATTTATTGCTAGTTGTGGCTTGTGGCCACAGGTGAGAAAATGAGGTAACCTCCATATACCACCGCACATCCCGACCGAGAGAAACGTTTTAACCCTAACACGAGGCGACTCGGACTGCAATTTGAGCCTTTTTTTTCATTTCATCAAAATTCTTTGAAACAATTGACGAATTACACGCGAATAGTACATTCAACTCTTCGTAAACTAATTTAGACATAGTATGTATATATTTAGTTAACTGAATTAGTTGGAAGTTATATATTTACTGTAATAGATGCCGAGTAAACAAGCCCCTTGGAGTTTATAAGTCAAGCAACGAGCTTGAAGTTCGAGTATCGTTATGGTGCAAATATAATAACACCGGTACCAACAATCGTTAATTATACAAAAATGTGCACTAAAGTTATCGCAGAGGTCGCTATGCACCCCGAGGCAACGGAATGATCGTAATTATCTCAATCAGTGAAAACCGAATCACACATTTAATCCACCTCCGCGTTGAATCTCGTTGATTGAAACGTCAGCCTGCAGGAGTTATGTGTCAGTATAGGTCAGACACAGTGGTAGGTATACGTATCGACCGATATACCTGAAGGCTTGCAGGTAGCCGGTAACGTCGACACAGTAAAGACAAGTATCTGCCTCGTTGTGGGCAGAAAGAGTCTCGGTGTAGGTATAATAATAACGTGTACTTTCATGCGGAGCGGAGCGATCGCAATGTAGGTACTGTACCACAACCTTCGATGTTCGATTCTGTCCGCGTAGGTTTGACTCCCGGTGCAGGTAGTCGGTGATGGTACGAGAATGAAGTAATTGGCGATCGTAAAGTTTCAAAGGTGCCAGGACCAACAACAGAATTGTTACGTCTTCCTGTCAGACCGAGGGCATAAACGTGCGGCAACGATTACGGGCAACAATCGGTCGAGAAGTGGAAAATATTGCTCGAGGGTTATTGAAAAAAGGCGAAGGGGTGTCTCGCGAAAAGTCACAATTATTCTTTATCCCCATTGCTCGTCACGGACGTGGAAGTGAGATGAGGAGAATTGAAAGATTAAGGTCACACCGAGTCACAATAATCCCTCTCGCGGTTCGCCTGAAGCGACCGCGAAGGATCTCGAGCAACCTGAGAAATGAATATGATTTCATTGTGTCAGAATTTTACGAGGTTTTGTACCCCTTAAAGTCTATCATTAACGCGTCTGCGGTTACCGTAGAGCCTGCACGTGAGCAATAACGAATCACCGATGATTTATAACCTGATATTAACAATTTATATCCCATTCGTGAATCGTAATTTACAAACTTTTTTACTCACGTTATGTTAATACCCTGCAGATGTTAACTTTCTAGTTATTTAAATGTATTCTGAAAAGAGTTTACCATTTGGTGCATCCTCGCGGTGTTGTAGTAGTCTAGGTTCGGCATTCGGCTGGTTTCAGGATCAAGATTCACAAATTAATCGATTCTCCGTTAGTCTCGATCTCGTCGACTCGAGCAATCACTAGTTCATTACGGTATACATTCGTTGACACGCGAAACAGTGTCTTCTGCAAATTTCACTCCCTTGACACCTTCCGACTATCACAGTCTTGTTCACTCGAAACACACACTGCAGGAACAAGGAACAAGTGTTGAAAAAAAAAACCGGTCTCACTCCGCGAAACTTTACCGGTCATACATGGGCAAACATTATGCTAATTTCCGAATGCTTTGACAGATGACCGCGGGTTGGTTTCACCCCTGGGGGATATACGGGCCGATGTCAGCTCGAGATATATCGGGTTACGAACGCAGGATATTGTTTCCGATATCTCGACCTTTGTGGGTATATAGGATCGCCCTAACCGTCGTACAGGAGGACTGGAGGGTTACTGCGCCCGCGGGGCCTTCTCTACCGGACAAACGGGGCCCGATCACGCAGAGTGGGAAATGGACGTGGCTTGTGACCCAAACGATGCGGACTCGCCGACCATTGGCCACCGGGTATCAAATTGGGCCCAATGCTGCCGCAGCATCGGAGCTCCATAAGGCCCAAGCCACTCCTTCGACTCCTGATTGGCGGAGACCCGACTACCGATCAAAATTGCGAGTCGAGATCGGCCGATAACGTCCGGGGAATAAGCTGGTGAGATTGAGACGCGAGATCTTCGAAATATGGATATACGACTTTTTCCCTTCAGTCGGGGTACTTTGTGGTTCATCGTTCGGACGTATGTGGCGATTTTATGAAGGAAATGATGGAACTTGTAAAAGGACCAGAAAGTCGAGTTAATAGCCGGGTTTATATGGCTTGTTAAATTTATAACTTTGCTATAAGACAACGCACGTTTGAGACAAAACCACACGAAGAAGAATTTACGCAAGCGCCATTTCATTTTATCTCTGTAATAATTATACCCATGGAGTTGAGAGCCAACAATTTCACGACCAGAGTTTAATTTGCTTTTACTGCTTATGCAACAGATACCAGTAACTACCGCAACAATCACGTTAATAACTCCAACTGCTTCACATTCCGTTGATTTTTGTCAACCAACGAATAGACGATATCGTTCAGCACGGATGAATGGAGCGGCTAAAGTTTCGCGAAACAAGCCGGAAGTTCGAGCGTCGGTTTGGGACCGAGTTTCAATATTTAGTTATGTAAATGGAATTGAACACCACTGTGGGTGAGGTCAAGGACCGTTAAAGCTCGAGGATCAGTGAGCCAACGCGTCTACCTGATTTTTGCCCAAAGCAAATCGGAGCCATTGCCCGGGCACTTTATCAATGGCGTCTTCAGTCCCCGTGTTCGGGTCGCCTTGAGGGACAACGAGCACCCGAAACCCCGTCTCGAGTCAGGACCCTTTGGAATTCACTCATAGATTGCCCGCTGGTTGGTTAGTCGAGTCAATGGACGAGTGAATGAAATTCTTCCGACCGTTTGCCGGAAGGCCACACCTATCCTGACCCGGGGTCCTTCGGATACAATTTGAAATTTCGAACTTTCAGTATTCGGTACAGACTCGAGGATCGAGTTATCGCTGACTTGATCCCTAGACGCAACAGCCGGGGGTAAATCGACTTTGCAGGATTATGGCCAGAGTGAAATTACATCGGTTCAGTGGAGACCAAGAAAGGACCTCGCGGTTAACAACCTTCCAACCTCCGTCTGGTCCATTAGTCAATAATCAATCATTAAAGAGGATTCCAAGAAATTGTTCGTTACATCATCCGTTCAAAACGCTTCCGGCAGTCGTGGTCATTAACCATCAAACTTCCACACAAACACGTCAACGGAAAGCCAGTGTCTCCATTTCAGGGTTCACGCCATCAACCATTCTCTTCGGAATTTGGCCCTTGATTATTGGAAAGCCTTCAATCACATGTGACGACTGAATGTCACTGATTGAAAAACACCTCCGTGAAGTAAAGAGCTGATGACATTGCAACATTTTCCTCGATGCGTGGTCATCGATTATCGGCATGTCTTCGAACAAACGTCTGCACGTATCGATGCAGAGGTCGGTGAAGAGATTCGTTGGAAAAGCAGAATGATTGTGATCTCGAGGGAGATGCTGTGCAAAATAGGATTTGTGATGGTATGCGTGGTGTGTTCGTGCGCGAAGCACAGACGTCTTGCTCCCGTGACCTGGGGCGTAACCGAAGAGGTATCTTATTGATCTGGTTGCCTGGGGCGTGTCGTCCTGGAAATCTCGCCGCAGGGAGGACCGCGTCGAGTAGAGAACCCTAAAGCTATGTGGTAGCTCTTAGCGAGTGCGCTTGCGCGCGTGTCTTCGCCCGGAGGGTAACCTTCCAATCACCGGGAGCTAGCGCAGCCCTTGTGCCCAGAGGGGTTGTCAAATCTTTCGGGAACAAAAATCTTGGCGCTTGCGCTCGGATAAATTGCAACCCTACGTGTTTTCTTAGCAATTTTCAACCGTCACGGAAACACCTCTTCGCTTTCGCATCACCATGGACCGAATCTGGTCGAGGGGCAACGAAAATGCTAAAAATCGAAATCAGATTTCCCATTCAAGATTCTGTGAAATGTGTCTGTCTGACCAAAGGATGAGTTAAATATCACGTTCAGAGGTGTGTTTAGGGCAAACCATTAAACGAGAAAGACCCTTGAATTTATCATTAAACTCCCGCTTCCGCTGGGCACACAAACGACGTGTTCATACGCGTGGCTGAAGAGTCCGGCACAAGGTTGTACAGTGCGAGACTGGGGTCTAGAAAGGTGAGTATAAACGTATATATAGGTGTTAAGAGAAACACTCGAATTATATTCAATCAAGATTTTTATCCACAGAGATTGAAGAGGAACTTTCCAAAATTAAACGTTCTAGGCGAATTGAAAAATGATAGATTCATTTGCTTGTTCTTCGTAATTCGAAACTCAATTATTTTCGCTTGACAGAAGAATAACCGTTCTTCAACGAAGATACGAACTTTACGAGTATCAAAAGTTTGATAAAACTTTTCAACGAGGTGTTGAGAGCTTACAGAACTTTTTTTCCGTTCTAATTTGTTCGGCAAAGAACGCATCTACGGAGTCAGAGTTTTTCAGAAACTGAACCAGTGTGTACTATAGTAATTGTTATGTGTACGAGTAATCAATCCCACGATTATGAAGCGCACTGCAGTTATAATGTCGGAAACAATGGCAAGAAAATGTGAAACAAAACGTTCCTTACGGTTAAAAAAAAAAAAAACTACCAATCCCTGCGAGAGGTACTGCAATTTTTTCGTCCCCTCTTACGTATTCTCCTCTTAGAAATAAGTAAATGGATAAATATATGGCGAGAACGTTAACCTAGGCACTTACTAACGTACTGACTATTCACTATAGAGAATATCACTTCTGGGATAGTCGACAACGACCGAACGAGGAAATAATAAGCGAACTATAACTACGGCAATAAAGTCGTTGTTACCTTTTAACGAGTAATGTTTACCTTAGAATACCATCTGAGGTAATTACAGCCACGGTATAAGTTTATCCGAACGAGTGCATAAAAAATGATCGACGTTATAGAAAGCACTAAAGACGTGCAACTATACACGTGTCGGATCCTGAGACACCATGGTGCGAAATCATAGTAAAGAATCTTGAAAATTCAGGTAGACACGTTTAATAAGTACGTGAGGCGACGAAGAAGGGTCCGAAAATAATATATATGTAAAAAATTATTCACGCGTTACCGCAAAAATGTAGATTCTTCGGGGAGATATCGACCCGCGCGCGGCACACCTCGCATGTAAAACACAGCCGCTCTCGGTATTCAAAAGGGAACAAAATAAAAATCTAAAGTCTTGAAAAATAAATTTGATACGGTTTATTTCGGACACCCTCATCAGGGCGGCTGAGGTCTGCAATAACGCAGAGACCGCGGTTTTAACTCTCGCAGGGTTCAAAGTGATCAAGATAATGAAACGCCTAAAAGAACTCTGAACGTTTCTATTCCGTGATTACAGTATTCCGCGGATCAATGAGAATTGTTTTTACTACAAATTGAGTATAACGTGTGGGTTCATGGCTCGAGGATATCAACGACGCGTTTCGATCTTGAGAGACGCGAAAGGTCCCGACGTCGCAGGGCCCTCGGGGCGGAGATTATCTCCTGTAATCCCGGCTGCTACCCCGCACATATAAACCCTCAGAATCCGCACTCAGCGAAAATAGCTAATTATAATAATGTGCCCAGGTGCACGTCGGTGTCTGTACAGCGTACAACGACGATTTGCGACGGTGAATATACAGCGACGCTCTGATCATGGGATCGAGTCACGGCTCGCTTTGAGATTGCGATTTATTGTATGACGTGTCAAAGCGGATTCTGGATCACTTAACTTTATTACAAACCGGGAAATAATAACCGTCATTCGTTATGAATTATACACCCCTGACATAATTCTTTTTCACACAAGAAAATAGTCCACCCCGATTACGCGTCTCGTGAGATTAACTTCGGCACGGGTTAATTAGTTGCTCGTAATATCGTCCCCGCGGGTGCTCGTGACGCACTGGATTATCACGAGTTCCTCGGTAACGGGGCTTCGACTGGTCGTGATTTTTTTTCTCAAAGAAAGGATAATCAAATCTACTGGAATTCTCGTCGCTCTGTTCGGAGGCGATATAAATGGAGCTATACGAGAGTGTCGGATAAAAATAACGACTCTGAAATTGATTTGAACGCCCTTATTCACCCCAGTACCCTCAGCCACAGTCTTCTGGTTGGAATATAATTGGATCCGCAAAGTTCTTTTGAGCGAGTCGTCGGCATGGTGCAGCTACGATAACGACACCCTTCTATCTCGGTCCTCGACGTGCTCATAACTCTGGAGGATTTTTCAAAGTGGTGCAAGAAACTTTGTAAAAAGTACCAAAAACTGGCCATTTTTACAGAAAACGCCGTAGGGTTGAAAACAGGCGAACGTCGACGAGCACAGAGTCGCAGACTCGCCTTGCCAAGGGAGGGATGGGACGGGACACATTCGGCCGAACACCCATCGTATAACCAAAGATGGAATTGATCGGAGGATTGGAGGCTTGCGAGTTTGTCGGAGGGTTGGTGCCGATGGCGCTTGCGCCCCTACGGCAACGTCACATCGATTCCTCGAGCAAGGGCCTACAAAATGGCCGCCGGCATTTCGAACCATTCCTTCGCGTTCCGCTCCTACATCTACGTTAAGGGTAGGTTTCAGGCTTCTGGTTCCTATGTGCGGAGAGGGTAGAAGCCCAGAGAGCGAGTCCATCTAGGTCTCTTTGTCTGAGATGTATGCGCGACGATACGACGCTGAGGAATCGGAGCAGGGTTGAAGAAGGAAGAGTAGGGGTACAGGGGTGCACCGTGGAGGTGGAGGTGGAGGTTAACGAAAGACGGAAGCTCGGGGTATGGGAAAATCGATTCACCTTAGGAAACCACCTCGCGGAGAACCGAGCTCCCAAACGCGGAAGGAATTCAATTATTCACAGTGGCGGAAGGAACCAACTGTACCCGTAACAGGACCAAAGGTGTGGCTGAAGTCGGGACGAAAATTTGACATCCTCGAGTCACAAACACCGTACAACCCTGATTTAAAATGTCTATGGAGACCGATGAAGAGGGATCACCAAAAACAGATTTGATTGGAAATTATATGCATTTGGAACTTGCCATAGGAATGACAGCCAGCTTGTGACAAAGACATTGCAGTACTCCTGGAAGCTTTAATCCTAACTATCTCACCAAATATTGACTCATTTTCATAGGCCCAGGGAATTATGGAAATGTGGGTACAAAATATTGATTTTTATTGTGAGATGTCTGTGCTCATTATTTTTCTGCTTTCTTCGGATTAAAGAAGGGGGATATGAAGATTGTTTCAAATCATCATCAGGGTTGGATGAAGAGTCCCTTCAGTTTGTTGGTTCCTCGTGACCCAAGCATCCGACTGCATGGTTCAAATTTGAATGAGAGCGAGAGGGATGGTGGTGCGTTGAGAGTCCCAACCCCAGTTTTCGTTTAGCAGTGATCAACCCTGCCCCGACCACGAGCATGTATCGAATGCAGAACGGCTCATTCTGCAGTGACCATGAAATGACGGTTCAATATGCACGCTGTCGCCTTTTCCCCTCTGGCGATACCACCCTTCTCTTCACCCCTCGATCTGGTGGTCCTGTCTGTCTCTCCCTCTCTCTCTCTCCTGCTATTTATTCCTGGGTACAACTGAATGTGAGAACAAGCAGATGTAGTGCAACCTATGACTATGCATACGGATATGGGCCGCGAATTTCATCCACTAAATGCTCGGGGCGGAATCGATGGTCGAAAAATTGAAACGATCCGTCCATTTTTTTCAGCTCGAAGAATTCCGGTGCCTAAAAAGGTGGGAGTGAGGGCAGGTGGCGAACGAAGTGATCTATAAATCGTTGGATCGAGGCACGGTTATATTCTTGTTTGAAAGATCCTGCCGCGAGTCGGAAGGATTAAAATCGCTCTCCGCGGTGTTCGGCAAGGAACGAGGAAAGGGGGAGGAGGACGTATCCCCGGGCTATATTCGCGGCAGCACCATCTGTTTTCGGGTAAACAGACGCGATCCCGGTTCCATCCCAGTTCCATTCTCGTTCTCGCCTCGGGACAAAATTTCATTTAGCGGAATAGAGCGTAAACACTTCGTCGACGAAAAGTGCAGGACTCAACCGCGGCACGCTTTCCCGCTAACTCTGTTCACCGGTGGGTAATTTCGTACCTACCGTATTTAGCCTGCGTCTTGAACCTAATTTTTCCAACACTTTTGACAATAATAATATTCATTATCCTCATAGTATCTGGAACTCGTCGGATTTTTTTTTGAAAATATAATCACACACCGGGAAACGAATGCGTGAGGATATCACAGGGATATGTGTGTGTGTGTGATATTGATTCATGGCCAACGGTGGGGCGAGAGCTGGGAGTCGATATCTGATTTCACGGAACCGATGGGATACTCGGCATGAATCGTATGTAGATTTTCGAGATATTCGTTTTCCGGTAGAAATGAAAAATAACAAGTAACAAAAATCGTATTTTGCGTTGAAAATTTCAGAGGCAATCGCACGCAGGCGCAGCGATAACGTCGGCTAACAGTGATCGAATATTTCAACCCCTAACACGGTTGGTATTATTGACAGAAGAAAACGTGGAAGTTTTATTTCATCTTCGATATAGCAATAAAGAAAAAAGGTTTTTCCATTTATGTGGGTAAATTGGAATACAGATTGGAAAAATAAGATAATAAAAATCGAGCGTTGGAACAACGGTTATAATTACAAGCGCAAGTTTCCGTTTGAATAAAAGAAAGAAACCTCGTTTTGATAAAAAAAATTGAACGGACATTGACCGACAGAGTAATTCTCCGTCGTCCCGATGCTCATTGCTTCGAAACTCCTTTGGATTTGATGAATGAAAAATTTTGTACGAGATTGCATTCCGAGTTAAACTGACAGTGAACTTCTTGACTAGTTGATCGAGACGGAGTAACACCGGCGTCTCTCTCTCTATCTCTCAGACTTCGCACAAGATTGATGTGCTCGATGTCAGCGTGATAATTGAATGAGTGCTGTTCGTGTGTCGGCAAGCCGCCCCTGTCCTCGACAAGACGGGTCCAAGGCGCCTTTGCGGTATGCCGACGCCCGGATGGGACCTAGGGCACCTATTTCGATTAATTACCCACCACCTTCACCTTGGCACACCTGGGACGGAAGAAATCTGCGGTAGACGCACAGGAACCGGACCAGCAACCATTGTCTTTTGTCTCGCCTTCATTATCGAGCGAAAAGTCATCGACTAGCGTGAATCATTAACGAATACGAGTTCAAAATTCCTCTTTTTTTTCTCTGTCTGAAAGCTCTCACGCGTTGAAAGGCTCGCGACTCTTTGACGTTTTCACCCAGTGACCCAGAATCTCTATTTCTAGACTTTGCTTTGATCTTTCTTCGCTAAATATGGTCAAAGCTCGCGGTTTCTCATCTTCTCAAGGTATCTGATGACCCGTGGAAATTGGGCCCTAATCAAAAGTCTAGAGCGGCGGCTATTATCGGTGGGTCAATAATCAATCGCGGGGTAACCGGTAACCGGTAACCTAATTGAGTATCGGTCAAAGAGACACGGTTTATTTTTTGTCGAAAGAGTGTGGGAATCTCACGTGCGCTATGTAGGAATGCCTGGAATGAAACCGCGCTGGCGCGGTAGGGCACGCGAGGGATAACCCACCCATTAAGGAGAACCCTAATCTCTAATTATTTAATAAAAATATGTTTACGACGTGGCGCTCCGTACGCCCTCGACGTATTATCCTTTTATTTTATTTCCCTTTAGTCGGATCTTTTTCTTGCTCTCAAGGGGGGCTCCCCGTGCCCCGAGTAAGTTTAACGGGTCAAAGGTTGACCCACGGAGTTCCTTCGCCGACCGTAACAACTCGGACCTACTAATATAGTCGTGCGCCCGGCGCATTCCTTTTAAGGATCTTTAACCGCCTTACAACATACGTTTGTTTAGACCTCACTATGATTAGTCATGTTTGAGAGAAAAAACGGATCCATCACCTCGACCATTCTTTGATCATTTCAAAGATTAAGAGAATCGATGACTTGCGATATCCCATTCCACGATGTCAAAAGAAAGAAAAAACCTTCAATAAAATCACAAATCACGTTTTTTTGAGTAGCCTTAAAACTTCTGGAGTCTTTGAAGCATTATATGAAGTCTCTAGAGTCTCTGACTTCCGGTGTCCAGAATTTGTCCGGACTGTCTAACCCCGTCGAACCAACCCTGAGATACCGTCGCATTTGTCCAAACACGCGAAAGACGCTCCGCGATTTCGGGTGTTGACCGGTGATTGACCAGCGGCGGAGGCAATATCGACGAAACTGGCTTTGTTCCTGTCTGTTTGCGTTCGGGGATTCCGGTGCGAGAATTCACCCCTCAAAGTTTGGCGAGGGTGTAGGATTTCACGGTAGAGACTTCGGTTTCGAAGAAGCTGTACAGTGAATCGTGGAAAGAAGTTTCTTCTAGTTCCTGGGTCTGAAGCTTCTCAAGGGATCCGAGTCAGCTGTGAATTGAGATGGAGCTAGACTCCGGGTCCGGGTCCGGATCCTAAAGCAACAGGGTTTCGCGTGGATCTCGGAGACCCGGTCAAGCGGTGGCACGATGAAACCGCACCACGTCGAGGCACGACCGCCAAAAGAGCAGTGGAGGTATAAAGCTACGCAGACGCAGAGGTTCGGTCTACCTGGCAAAACCATTGATTACCGAAACGCTTCCCACACTATCTGCACCGTGGCCAGAATAGTTCCGAGTTGGAAACGCAACAGCGCCTGCAACCCAACCTCCGAAAAGGTATATAAGTATAAAAGTATAACCTCTACTCCCGGCTCAAAAACGCGGCGTCCGATACCCCAAAGACCAACGCATCCAGCCTAGACTCGGAACATTTTCGGGGGCACGAGGAGGACCACTGTAATTTCCATTAGTGACCTCGGTAATCACTCTCGGAGAATCCTAATACCGATTCAACGATTTTCGACACGCGAAAATAATTACAACGCAAACTATAGACTCTGATTCAGTCTCGCTGATTTTTCAGCCAGACTTTTCGACGATCCGGTCAGAGGATGAGAGGAGCATGAGAAAAATGGTCATTGGACGAATTAAGTAGTTGGACTCCGTTTCTCCAAGAATCTAAAGGAATCTCCGGCATAAGATAGTCAAGGGAGAGGCGCCAGGGCGTTCTGTCGGGGTCAACTAACCTTTTCATTAGCTAACCCCGGCCCTATAAAACCCTAAACATTGACGCAAGCAAGAGTAAGGATCCTTTACAAGACCGAACCTACAAAGTATATAATTATTGGTGTTCGAGGGTAGGGGGAGCGGGTAGGCTTGTAATTTTAGTGGCGCCACGGAACAGTTACACTCCAGACTGTATCAAGGGACATGCGAATGGGACTCGAGACTGACTCACGATCAGCCCTGACAAGTCCTCGGTTTCCCGTTTTCGAAAAAAGAGCGAACCGCTATTAAAACACGGTGCAAAAACCAGGGAAGAACCTGACTCGAATTGAGATCCTATTTCGGACGAAAATTTGAATCCTCATCTGTCTCAGAGAGAAGCACGGCAGGTCTTTTGCTATCAGATTTGATGTACGTGAGTTCAACCGCCTCTCATTATAGTATCTGAAGGGTAAAAAGTTTTGCACAAACTTTCTCAGGATGCGATGCTCGTTTAGGAAAGAGATATGAGGGCGCAGAAGTTTGTCGAAATGGTCGAAAACACCGGGCCTTTTGCACTCGAGCCCTGAGGACATGCAACCTGCGCGGTTCTTGTCGAGAAACGGACAGCACTGCTGAGAGCAAACGGAGAATGTGTGCGTGGGCAGGACTCTTGCAGCAACGAACCCCTGGCCCTCGGGTCTTCATAAGACTTGAAGTGGCTTCGCAACTTACCTCTGTAGGAGCCATATTGCTCAAGGCTTGCAAAACTTATCTCTTTTCGACTCCCTCGATCGTTCCCTTAATTTTCTTCTTCGTTATATTCCGCGTCTGCGGTGCAGCGTTTCGAAAAATACAGACTCCGGTACGCGACTGTCAAAACTCAGGGTTTTTTGTCTCGTAAAAAAAAGACCGAAATCTGACCGTCCCGAGTGGCAGTTCGGTGTCATAATTTATCCGTACAATTTTTACTTCTCTTTCATTTCTTGTGTTTTTTTTTCTAAACTTTCTACGCTCGGCCCGGGTTGATTTATCGCCGTTGAGAGATTTATACCCGCGTTCGACAGGGGAGGGAGGTAATGCCCAACGAAAGAGTAAAGTGGAAGATTAGAGGCGATTATCGTGGATCAGGTGCGCATCCAACGGCCCGTCACGGCCGTAACTCATCAGGTTCGACGCGTGGGTGGTTCCGTCCCGAAAACCGCAACATAGTCGAATTCAACGTTTTCGAAAAACTTTATACTCACGCGTTCCGCGACCAAGCGGCTAATTGATAATACTTCCGAATTACATCGATCGAGAATATGGACGGTGGGCAGGCCTCGGAATGATCCTCCTTTGAGGAGGTATGGCATTCCGCGAGTTTCGTCGGGCTATCATTTCGAGGATTAGCATAATGACAGGGATTCATATACTTTAGGTTTCGTATTCGATCGTGGTCTGGGTCGATTCGACGGTTGGTAGCAAACGCACAGATCGGAATAATGAATAGGATAGTTTCTGGTATTCAAAGATTATTATACGCATTCCCAACACCAAATTATAGATTTGTGGTTTTGGTGCTTGGTTGTACCAAGAACTTGTGGGCGGGTTGCCATACCGGCATTATAGGACCCTCCGTAAATGCGCGAGTCTTTTTATCTCCGATTTCATCTCATCCGGATATTCGGTCAGCAACGTATCATATATATACTAATCCAACCATCCAACCATCCAACCATCCAACCATGGACTATATAGCAGAAATGAAATTAGGTACGCGCTGAGTACTATGAAAGTGCAGATAATTTCTTATTACTATCCTCTCGTCGAGAGGCTTGCCATTACAAAGGGCTCAGGCGTTGCTGCCAATTTGCGTTTTACCATTTTTTGTCAATTAATATGAAACAAAAAATCCGAGGTTTAGTTAACGACGGAGTATGTCCGCGAGATTGCCGCTTTACGCCCGGTTGTTTGGAGTCTGCAGCGCGAGATGAGGGACGGAAAGAGCGAATATGTGAGAACGAGAAGAGGTGGAAATGACAAAATGACTTTGGCGTTTCAGATCTGAGAAAATGAGTGTTTATGGCGGTTATGCACCAATTATTATCAAATAAAGAGTCGTTTATAAGGCTTGCTGGTAAATGACACACATTTTTACAACCTCTAATTCCAGAGGGCCGCTGAGGATCGCTACGCGCGACTGCGCGGTACCTACCCGAATCAGAGAAATAATTCTGGTGCGAGTTTTTACTCTTTTCTTATACAATGATGACCGTCAAAGCGAATCTGTATTATATACCTTGAAAACCCGAGAGTAAAAATATAAAGTTCCTCCTCGTCAAGGTCCTCGGCCATAGTTCTTGCCTCGGTCTAATTTGACCTTTAATTCTTTACCGCGACGGACTCGCCTTCCAGAAAAGCGGCTGAAGCCACCAATCTGATCTCGGTTTGCCTGACAGCCAAAGACGAGGGTGGAACTATTAGGAAATTATCGACGGTATCGAATTGGGGAATTATCTGCACGAGAGCAGCTATGGGACATTATTTCCTTGAATGGCGTCTGGAGGATATTTTGTATAATGTGTTTCGAGACTAGAAACGGTACTTTCTTTGAAATTTTACCGAACGTCTCAAATGAGGGATGGTTTTCAATACGGTTATCCTACGGGACAGATAATTTGAACAAGAAAAAAATACGAAGAAACAGATAAATTCTTTTTTTTTTCATTTCTTCTCACTCGAGAATGCGATACGATAATTACCATATGTCGTCGTGGAACTGGCAGGTTATTCACTCATCATACTCGTTACTCGCACGCCTCGTGGTTAAGCGGGAAGAATTACGACTAAAGTTCAGCAATTTCTGTCAGTCAGAACAGGCCAAGCATCGTTTAAAGGCAAAATCGTTGTTCGACAGTTTTTTTCACCTTTAGTTTTACCTCCATCTGCCACTTCACTCACGATTAACAGGTGTACAGGTTTCGCTATTGCCATATAACTTACCATTCCCGTCACTCGAATCCTTTCCAATGATTTTATGACTTCGGAATTTGATATCTTATGCCACAACGATGGCTTCATTCAATCATTTTCGGTCAATCAAGTGTCATAAGTTTTGGATGGATTTTGTAACATGCTAGATCTGCTGTATGAAGCTGTACCGGTCCCTCGATCTGAGTTACGTACCTCTGACCGTGTAGTCCAACAATCGGGCCCTTGGCCATTTTCCGTCTTAAAAACTGGTTCGCCAATCCGTTTGAGTACTCGAACTAATTAAACGCAAGAGTGCAGAGAGAGGATGGAGTCTATCCAGTGAGTAGCCATCCGGCTGCAGATAGGTACTTGGCCTCTTCGAAGGAGGGGGTTGGCGGCGAAGATAAACTATATTGAAGGAAGAATGATAATAAGAAGATAATATAAGAAACCTCAAGTAAAAGAGGCGGTGTAGGTACGAAGGTGAACTATGCGGCTGGTCACGCACACACTCGTTCCTAGACCGATTCCCCGTCTTCCATACATACGAACGTAAACACGCTGATCCCGGAGTACGTACACGAAGCTGTAAGTACACGGGCACTAACTCGAGCGTAAGCACCGCTAGAGCCAGGCCGGGGCCCGGCTAAGGCCCGCGGAGTGCCGCGGAGGGGCGTAGGAGCGTAAGAGGGGCCTGACACGCGATGCCTGTGCCCCAGGGGTGTAATCTCGTGGCGGGTTTGCGGGGGCGGAGGTGGAGGTGGAGGTAGAGGTGAAGGTGGGGTTGGCCCTAGCCAGGGGCCCCTCAACCTGCGAGCTGAGTTTCCCTCGCCCCGCGACCCCGCGCCGTTGGACCCCCGGGTTCCCTCGCACCCCCGCAAGACCCGTAGTCCAGAGAAGAATCGAGCCCCCCCACAATGCCACGGGGCACTGTGATTACGCGGTGAGTATAGAGCCGACAAAACGAGATGGTCGACCGCGCGGTGGTGGATATATTATCTATATACACGTATATTTATATGTACGTATGTATATACTGTATATATTCGTTGGTAAGGCACAATACGTATGATCAATGTGTCTGCGTGAGGATCGAGAGATGGTAGTACGACGTTGTGGTTTAGGTTGCCTCCCCCGCTTCGACGGGTAGTCCTTACCTTGAAATACGCGTTCCCTGACGACTTTTCAAAAAAATACAATAAAACTCACGAGTCAGAGATAGGTGTGGGTGGTTCGTAGCCGAAGATGTATTCATCGACGTGTCCCGGCAGACATATTATATGGATCATAAATTCATAGACCGTGGCCTAGAGACCGAGACAAGTATCGTTGTATTGTTTCGCCTAACTTACCTAGACTTTTTCTTTTTTATTCTTTCAGTTTTGCATCAAATTTTTCTACGAAAATACCCAAATACGAAAGTATGATTTCAATCGGTCCGGAATAGTTTTGAAATCGTTCGGAATCGCAGAAAAAAAACATCACTAAGAAATCAATTGAAATCTCTTAAAATCATACAATCCCCGAGATAATTTCAAATCACAGATAAAGGCGCTTGAAGTCACATGAAAATACTTGGAAATTATATGAAATTCTTTTTCAATCGGTTATAAGTTGCATGAAATCACTTGAAATCGCCACTAATGGATGGATAACCACACCATTAATTCTCTTTTCCAATATCACCACCTGATTATCTCTGTCAATTTTTAATTTCTCAATCTTTGTAGATTGTCTTTTTTACGAAATTGTGACTACCTTACAATTAAACGACACACCTCCTATCCGACGGATTGTCACGTTTGTCAAAAAGGATAGATCGATTCTATGATCCTATGTAAACGATAGACTTGCGGGGGTTGAGGGGTGGATATATGTAAATTAGTGTAGGAGCGAGAGATCGGTTCTGTTCAATAGACCTTCGACCTAAGGTCCGGATAATTTGTTTACAGGCAACACACGCGGCTCCTCGATCTTCGGTCGTGGGTTATATGCGGATGGGGTATGCCTTGGGGAAGACTTACCGTCTTCGTCTCGGCATATCTTCGAGACCTTAACACCGCGTCGCGTTAGTCGGACAAGGTAGGAGAAGAAGGAGAAGAAGAAGAAGAAGAAGAAGAAGAATAAAAATAAGAGAAATAAAAATCATCCAACGCGATTTACATACGATTATCAGCCGAACTGGCAGCACGCACACCCACGCCGAAGACCAAGAGGAACAGAGAGGAGGAGAAGAGTGGAAGAGGAGGGTAGAGGACGAGATAAAAAAATGAAGAGGAAAAAAAATATATACACCGAGAGACAGACAGACACGGAGAAAGGGCACGCGGCCGATCCGGGTTCTGGGCCTCGCGAGTCCCGCGGCTGTCGGGATGTCGATGAGCAGCAGCAGTCGGCGTGGGCCGCTCAGTAGGACGCCGGCACCCTGAAGAAGCCCGCACCCTTGAGGCGAACCAGAGAAAACAATGCCTACCACCTCGACCAGGTCCCCGAGATAAACCCGACCCCGTTCAACTTATTCGAATGTCTTTACATCCTGAAAAAACAATTCGGAAATACACCTCGAAAATCAGAATACATCCCACTTACTGTTTGGATAGACGAGGTTGCCTAGACTTTGTCTTTTTCAGGCTGGTTCTTGGACTATTACTTTCTTATGACTCATCCCTGTAACGATCGCAGGGCGTCGGGTATTTCTGGGTCAGGACATTTGTCGGTGACAAAGTAGGTGATAAAATGAGATAGTGCTGAGACAGGTCTCTTGGGATGTGATCGAGAAGTAAAAAAAGTATACGAAAGATGAAATATCCTTTTGGACCGCCAGGAATCCTTGCTTTACGTTACATTGATCTATGGAAGACGTTCCTAGAGTCTAGTAGATATTTTTTGCTACTTCTGGAATCAGTTAAACTTTGATGGTGATTAACGGAGCGGCAATTAGGGGTGGAACTTTGGTCCTGTTCAACCCTCTGGTACATCACAGAAGACTTGGAAGTACATCACCGCGAGCTGACGTAGACGCCATGTATGCGTCGCCGCCATCTTGTAATTAGAGGATCAAGGAGGCATCGGCTTAATGAGCCTCGGGGTATAACCGAGAGAGACAAGAGTAGATCGCTTCCTCCCTGCACCCCCTCAATCTGAAGGAGTAAAGTAAAGCGCGCGAGTGTATCACAAAAAGACGTTACCGCCGCGGAGAGTTGGATAAAAATTAAAAGCCAAGAGAGGATATAACGGCGAAAAAAGATAACCGAATGCTCTTCGTGTCTAAGAAAGCCGACTGCGAACTTCGGCGGGTGTGTTCTTCGGACAAGACAACCTACAAAGCTGCTTCTATATACGCGGCATTAAGTCAGACCGAGGATGGGGGTATTTCAATCGCAATAAAAGCATCAGGCCCGCGTAATCGCGGTGAGAAAGAGAGGGTCCCGAAGACCTGGTAGGTCGAGCCACGGCACGAGTTGCGTATCGGGCATCCGCGACGGGCGTGGCCAGGTTACAGCCGATGCCGTCCGCTCCGGAGGCTCCGGAGGCTCCCTTCGAGTCCCATGTGCCATACGGATCCATCTCTGATCACGAAAAAGGAAATTAGAAGATCGAATAATTGACTCGTTTCCTACGCAGCACCGTCAATTTCTTGCAATTCAGGCTCGGATGGTCTCTCGAGCGGGTGGAATTGTCGAAGGCGAAGGATACTAGTTTTTTGCATTTTAATATCCTTCTCGTTGTTCACTCGAGCGAGGGCACAAGAACTGCTCGAGGAGTAGGTGCATACCTTATTCCTCTTCTCCTTCTTCTCGTGAATCAGATATATCTGCAGCACAATATATTACACAAGACGTTGGGCTACTCGGGCCCCCGGGACATGCGGGTGTATAATCTTTGCCGGTCGACCGGAGTCAAGAGTTTGGGCCCAATTACAGGGCCAGTACCACCGAACGCCTCCATCCTTCGAAAGTTTCAAACATCGAGATCGCCTGCATACCTACATACGTCGGGCTCACCTCGAGCCCATCCTCGTCAGGGTCAAGCGGTATATTTTTTCGCGAGATATTCCGCCGGAATGCAAGAAAAATTACATGGCAGAAAAAGCTCTGTTCGTAGAAGAAAAATGACGCCGCGATGCACCAAGTTTAATTCGAACCCGAACCTCCTGTCGGTCGCCCAGGGGTAAATTGTCGAACCACACGTCCACTTGGTGGTTACACTGTGCCCGAGACTAACTACGTTCGGCCATAGCTTCAGGCTGGATAGACACGTAGCTAGCCGAACATTGGACCCGAACGGTATCAGAGAAGGTACCCGATGTAAAACCGATCATGCGAAAAGTTCATACCGCTGAATTTTACAGCGCGGACAATTCCGTCCGGTGGCACAACGATATAGAATCGTTACCGGTGCCGTCCTGAGGGCAAATTGGTGATCAACCGACCGACAGTGCGGCCGATATAGGTACACTTGCGGGTGACACTGCCAGAAATTAACTGCCCAAGACCATATCGCTCGGGGGTGTAACCCTGCGCAACAAGACCGACGTGTTGTCACTTGAATAATTATCCCCGGACATTGTACGTACTGCACGAATGCGGAGATTGAAATAGGGTCGTTTTTCAAAATCGATCCGGTTCGTGTGCGAGGACGGTAAAGCGCGATGCACTTACGGAGAGACCGCGGTAAGCACGCCAAGCCGGAGAAGGACCATCGCTGAAGGCTAGACTTTATACGTAAGAAGGCTGACCGTGCTGCCACTTGAATAATTGACTATACCAATATAAAACACAAACAACAGTGCCCCGGCATCAGGCGGTACCAGATCACGGACCCGTTCCTCCTCCGGGTACCCGACGGTTCGCTTTGGCTCTTCTTCTTCTTCTTCTTCTTCTTCTGGTTCTGGTTCTGGTTCAACTCACAGACCTGCACGTTGCATCTTGGTTGGTGGCTTCGGTGCATACCTTTACCTTGACTTTGCCAAGTCGTCCAGCAACGCTCGTTGCATTCGTACAGCGGCTCTCAACCTGATTTGGCATAAAAAAAAACTCCGCTGCTTCGTTCCGGAATGAACAATGACTGCATTTTTTTCGAGCTTTTCAACATCTTGTCGACATATTCATCGACTCTCAGGTCCTCGATCACATTAGTCTTGTTCTCTTTCTGGTTTCTCGTCGACATTAAACGGTGAAATTTGAGTGCCAATGGGTGGTCGTGCGCGATATGGCTAAGGGCGAGGCAGGTAGGGAAGAACTGGAAGGACTCTTCTTGGGCAGGCGAGGCCAAGACTCCCCGCCACATAATTAGCCAACATCTATCAGCCCGCAGCTCTGTAACCGGGTTCAACTCACCCTCGCCTCGCGATGGTATCGCTGTAGCATCGTGCATAAAGGGTGGCTGGACTCGTGACGAACTTTGGCTGAAATTTCATCGGCAGCTTTTAGAAGCTAACTTCTTTTTTTTCTCTATCAATTCATTTTGTTCGGTTCTCTTTTTCTTCCGTTTTAACATGTGTTTAAAGAAGCTGCGGCTGTCTCGGGCCCTGATCTATGTGATTCTTTTATCGCACATAGATCATTTTTTGCTGTTAAAATAAAAACGAAAACGAAAAAAAAAATTGCAATTAGCATAACCAGATGAAGATTGATTTATCCGTTTCGAAATATATTCCACTTTGGTGTATCACCAACACACACCGCGTTTCTTTTATGAAAGATATCAATTAAGTATTAGCATAATATTCCATAAGTAGAGATTCTTCTTCCGAGCCGAACCCCGCGGGATACTAAACTTGAAATAAATCTGAATAAAATAACGATTTAACAGGCTTCATCACCGTCTCGAAACAGTTTTAGCCTTATTTCCGGATACGACACGCGAAAACTACCCGAAGGATCGCGTCTAGCTTTTATCCTACTTCTGTAACACCTCTGAAAGCATTAAAAAAAATCCTGCACCACGACTGAGGGGATACATTCAATTACTCATACCTCGAGTGAAATTGATCCGATCGCGAGCGACACGTGACTAATTAAGACGTCACACGTGAAACGGATGCAATCATCCGTCACACACGTGATTGAGGAACTGGTTGATTTAATCATCGATCATCGAATGCTAGAGTTGGATTCTCTGACACTGCATGTGGCTGGATTAAATTACAAGTGAGAACGTTATTCTGTCCGTTTATGTGTGGTATAGCTGTTCGAAATCTCTTACTTTAACCCGCGAAACAGTGGTCGGTATAGGTCCGCACGCGCGCAGCTGTCTTTAAAATTCACATCCCATTATTGCATTTGGCTCCAGGACACAAAATTTTGGATACCATGCGCTCTGTACTTATTTTTCACTGACCGGGTATTACCGGTATATGCATCCAGCGAAGAGGAGCCAACGAGGACTTTTGTGCTGGGGAAGTTTTAAAATGAGGAGGAGAGAGGATAATACAACAGTCACGAATCAACTAACAATAAGAGAGTAAAAAAAAAAAAATATCGAGAGTATATACGAGAGAACCTCGGCCACCTTTTCCCCGGAGGTATAAAGAAGGAGATTCCTGAAAAATTTTACGTTGCTCGGTATATTTTTTCCTTCAAATTTCAGCAAAAATTCTTTGCTTCCACTTAAATCTACTGGCTCTCCGGCATAATTCTTTTAATTATTTAATATCATAGTGCGGCAAACTCGGTTGATGCATGGAACTCGATGATTGGCGCGTAGGTGTTCTAAACTCGTCATTATTCGACGTCTCGTATATTTTATCTGGTTTAAAATAATTCCTTTCATAACCGACGCTGTACATATTGGCTAAAGGAATCGACGCCAAGAGCGCTCAATTTCTTTTATACCAAACGAAATAATGGAGCCGAATGAACGTGCGGATGCGTTTGCCACGTGGCGGCGCGTGCCCCTTCGGACCAAAAAAAGACCCTCGCGGCAAACTCTTAGCCGTTCGAGATCAGTTACAGGGCGAATATAATTAACCATCAGTTTTCGGTTTCTCTAGGTGGAAATAATACCCATGTGAGGGAACTAGGAGGAGGGAATTAGATCCGTGTAATTGAAAAACTGCAACCTTATCGATTATTTTCAATTTCGCTGTATCCTCAAATTTAATCCGCGTGATTTTACGATCGTTCCAATTTCCTGAATTAATTCGTAAGCCGGAAGCGGAAACTTTAGTAATAGGAGTTTCGATGGCTGAAGGTATTTGAGTTGCATTCAATGCAATTACGAGTAGCTATGGTGTAAACGTATTATTGATTTAATTAATGGAGTAATTGCGGGGTGAAATCTTCCCACTCTCGTAGCTCAAGGCGACGTTTGATAGCAGCTTGATTGAAACGTACCTCGTAAAAATAATCCAATTTATACCTGCCCGGTGATTATGGCGTTAATTGCGGATCGTTTTTACCCCAAAGCTATATTCCGCCCACGAACGTCGCCGTTACTTTCGTCATTATTATTTATTCGCCATCTACATCATCCGCACACCTGAACAACAAGACTAAAATTTACATGCTACCGATGTAACTACTAATATCGACACTGGAATAATTCCATAACTTCAACGTGGATAAGAAGAGAAAACAAAGAGTCCTCAAGCTCTCTGAAAGGCCCGATGTTAATGCCTGACGATTTTAACAGCCGAAGCGGTATCCAGAGCCTCTTCACTTAGCAAACAAAACAGCCTCGCTAGGCACGTGCTGAGCTAAAATCATGATACTGTACCAGTAGAGACTTTGGTTTTGTTACGGTCCTCCGCCCCTGAATTTCGAGTATCCACTAGACTCGAGGGTTTCGATAAACTAGGGGCGAAACGAAACATTCTCTGCGTCCTAATCGCACGGGCGAAACAAAAAAAAACGCACACAAAAAAATGTCTAAATATCTGAATGAAAGTTGAGACAGTGAGATGAGGAGGTCCGAAGTGGTACTTCCGTTTTCCGGAAGGCTTGAGGGTCCGTGGCACACGCTTGAGGCGCCGAGGGCCAAAAATAACCAATAAGCGGGCCAATAAAAGCAGAGCGTTAAACGTTCGCTGCTCTACTATATCCCGGTCTCGCTCGCTCATGAGTAAAAGAGCTACCGGTTAATTACAGGGCTAACCCTGCACCACGGGCTTCTCTTAGCCAAGAGCTAAGAGCCAAGAGCGAAGAGGCCGAGGATACGAGCCGAGAGCAAAAGCCCTAATAGATCCGTCTTCTGAATCGTTTTCCACACGCTGAGGATCACCCAACTCTCGAAGGAATTATACCTATATCCAGGAACAATTAACTTCCGGAGGATAAGATTGCACACGTTACTATATCCTCGGGAGGAATCCTTCGGATTAGTAGCCAACGATACACACAATGTATTTAATATGCCCACACGCGATTCTATTTAGCAGCCTCTCATATCCCACAATAAAAAGAAGAAAAACCGGGATACAAAAAATTGTAATTGAAAAACTGTCCGTTACACAGTGGCCACTGATTCGTGCTAACCAATTCGACGGAAGAACAAATTAAACTGAAAGACTTTACAACGGAAAGAGGAAATTTTGTAAAAATTGCCGATCCGTGAAAGTGAATATATTTACTAATTGGATAACGACCGATTCGGCACGTGGTCAGCGGTGGAGATTTTTTCAATCAAATTTCTACCGTCGTGATTGAAACGCGGAGAAATGCGTTGCGCGGGTGTCCGTAGCGGAAGTGACGATGACGAGCCCCCGGAACGCAGTACCGTCGAACGGAGGCTCAAGGAGTCATCCGCACACGACGGGGGTCGTCTCCCGCGGAGTCTCACCTCCGAGGTGTTCTTGGACCACGGAAGCGCGCACCGATCGTTTCTCCGATCGAGAATCTCCGAGGGTTAAGGACTACTTAACCTCCAGCCTTCAACGCGGCATTATCGCTCAGCGTGATGGAAATTTCGGGTGACCAATTCTTCCTTTTTCGGACCGAAAATATTTTTGGCGTCCGCGGGATGGATGAAAAATATGAAAATCAACGAAGCGGTGTTAATGAATTGATTAAAAAAGAAAATGAATCACGAATGGTGAAACTGGACGGTAGAAAAGAAACTCATTAGGCGAAAGATTCCAAGGTTGATTTATCGTGGATTACCGCACTCTTATTCCTCGTACGTACGGTATAATATATAAGAAACAATTTTTCGAATAGGGCATAAATTTGAGTCGAGGCCCGGAGAAAGGGTTCGAAAACGTATTAAAAGTGTGATTTATTTTATAATTAATTTACCCTCCGTATGATATCCCGTCTAAACAGAAACCAGTTCGGCAGAAATACTCCAATCTTTATTAATACAGTGAATATGATTTTCTACGCTCACGTTATGCATATGCAAAACGATCGGCGACCGGACCCAACCCCCTTATCCATCGGTCTCGCGACGTCGGTATCGGACTCTTGAGATAGTGACCCCGGGAACCCGTAAACGACTTGTTAATTGTATTTTTAGGGGCTTCCTATGAGGATCCCGGCTCCTAATTTACGAACTGGCCCCTTTGGTTTATAGGGCCCCGAATATACCGCCAGTAACCGACACCATGCCTCGTTAAATCAAGAAACCAGAATACCCTTACCCACATACGAACCTGTATCAACATCCACCCGCCGTTAAAAATCACCCGCGATATTTCCGAAATCAGAAACTGCTTTTATTTTCGCAGAAGCTGGGGTTACATTATCAAACTTTTGAACCTTGTTATTCTTGGATGAAATTTATCAGAAAAAAAATCACACGGAGGATCTCCATGGAGGATCCTTGGTGAATCTCCCTTGGGAGGGGGATAGGTGAAGGCGAAGGATCGAGCTTTGGCTTTGGCTAACTCTTTGTTATTCGGAGCAGGTCGCAGAAAGTCGGAAAATAAAAGAGTGTATAGAAAGAATAAGAAGCAAGAGGAAAAAAACAATACAGAGATAAAAGAAAAAAGTAAGAAAAAAAAAGAATGAAGATAGGAACGCGGTCGTGGCATCAGGCCATATGGACTTATCCGACAACGCAGTCCGAAAATAATAAATCTCTGAGCATGGTGCGGGATTATTAAAAGAGTCGAACGGGGGGAGAACCTCGAGCCCATGCTCATGGTGCCCGAGAGACAGGAGACGCGAAGGAGAAACAAAACGCATTACCGTTTCTTAATGAAGCTGAGGGTTACGGACGGACAGTCTGACCAACGAAGCAACGAACGAGCCAAGCGAAAGAACGAACGTTCAGAACTAATTGGAGGCACAAGATATTAGGAGAATGGGGGTCCTACGCGCGTCCTCCGCTCTGGAACACCGACCCTAAGACCAAAGATCACCTCGTCCGGTGGGGCACCGGGTGACCACTGACCACCGTGCACCAAAAGTGGGTGTGTAGGGGAGGATCAATTGCGTTAACAGCTAGTTTATAGACCTTCGGAAGAAAAGTTTCTTTCAAACGTACTTAACCAAATCGGTCACCTCCCTTGATCGCTTATTTTAAGACGCAGTGACAGTCTCCCTCCTCTCTTATTTCGAGGGACCAATAACTTCCGTCAGGAACCTGTCCCTTTCTTTATCATTGTTGAAATAACTAATTTAGATGACGATTAACTAGTTAATGCGAGATTATATTTGAAACGGTTTCTATCTCCCGCCACGCTTTGACGTCACTGTTCAGTACAACGAGCCCGCCATCTAGCGTCGTCTGTCGGAAGTCACCGCTCACTTTAAACGTCGTATCTTTACTACTCTCTAAATTCTTTCGAGTGACTATTCACTTCGAAGAATTTAGAGAGCAGTTCAGCTCGCTTTTTATCGCAGGATACGTTAGGCTATTCGAATATGGCGCCGGTATTGTGAATTCTGACGTCACTACCAATCGGTAAGCCTTTCTGCCCACTTTAGACTAATTTTATTGAAATATTTGAAATAGTAAAATGTATGTAAATGATTTTTAGATTTTTTTCTTCCATTTTTACTAAATGCTTTCAGTACTTTTTTGAGGCAACTCTTAACTTTTGTCATCAATACCCTCAATTATTGCTATTTGTTGCATAAAAGATATACCAATTGTTAAGGCTTCTGAAATATGTGTTCGGAATAGCTTCGGAACTTTTTTCTTTCAATTTGTATTCTTCGGTGTTCCGGATGCGTTGCGCCAGCAAATCGTGCATTCGAGGTGGGGTTGGTTCTAGTCTGTGGTCTTTGGGACTAGTCTGAGTTAGGGTACAGAAATCATCCCCCTGACCCTAGCGTATTTCGCCCTGCTCTCCACTTTAGTGGTCCTGGTGGTCCGGGGCGGCGAAATCAGGTTAGCCAAATTAACCATGAAATAGACTCTCTCTCTCTCCGCCCTAGTGTCTATATATCTCGTCACTACGTTTACTCGAGGACTGCCGTATTCCTCGACCAAAGTTTATTCCAAATGTGAAATTCGGATAAAATGAACATTGAAAGGGTGATGATTAGGGGCGCGGATTAATTGCTGCGATTTTTTTTTTGAGTTTCCTTGTTTCTTCGCATGATTGAACTCATTTTTTTTTTCTTTTCCTTCTAACCGAAACACAAGGATGCAGAAGCATCATTATTTATAGTGCCTGTGATCCCATTGACAAATAGGTGGACCGAAACCCACCTTTTTCTCATTAGCGGCACTTTGAACTCTCCGCCCCCGTCATGACAAACTAGATTAATTTCCACCGTAAAAGAAGAGCCGCCTCCTCTCAATCGTTTCTTATGCTTGAAACTAAAACTTATCTGCGGGCAACTGCGGATTAAACGCGTATAAACCGTCCATTCATCAAGAGATCGAGGATTGTAACAATTAGAACCAATTTTTCAAACAATTTCATGTTTCTTTTTGAACTTTTGTTCAGGGAGTCGAATCTAGAATCCGAGTATCATGTTTCTAGTATTTAATTTGTAAAAATTGAATTGCTTTTGTAAAGACAAAAAATAAGATATGTGTAACGGTTATTTTATAACTCACGTCAAACAGGTAATTAGTCGGTCTTTCCCATCTGTAATGGACCTGCTAAGGCCTCGGCCGTTAACTTATTTAAATGAACCAGTAACCCACGTCCAAGTCCAACGCGGCAGACACAAGGCAATATAGGAAAACCATTATAAGACATTATTAGAGGGGGCTGAATGCATTTTTTTTTTCTCTTCTTCTTCTTCTTCTTCTTCGTCTTCTTTTCTTTTACCTCTTATTATTGTTTCGAATTGGTGGACAGATTAATGTCGGACAAAGAACAGGTGAACAGGTAGAGAGAGGCACGACCTGGAAGGGTTTCGAAATTAATTCGCCGTTACCTTCGTAATATATGGCTGGAAATGGAAAAATCACTCCACATTCTAAAAAATAAAGTATAAAAATCGAAGCTCTGGTCGGAGAATCTACCCAACGGAGTATAAGACTAAAAAATACAACGATTGACAAACGCTTTGATTACCCCCTGACCGTGCCCCGGACCGAGTCGTGGTTTACCTGGAAATCGGCTGTGATGATTTTTTAATGCCCATGCAGGACGCTTCGCCTGAGATTATAGTGATCCGAGTTTTACGACTAGAGCGGGATTAGCATCTTTTTATAATAAAAATTTGTGTATTCATATCATTATCGAATTATGATACGTGAAAGATTATAATCTATCGAGACTCTTTTGCCTATGAAATACGCCCACACCTAATTTCGTAGTTTTCTTTTTTATCTTCATATTCTGGTCTTTTTATTTTCACCGGTAGTTTGATACCTTTTCATTATGCATTCTCCGTCAGTGATCGGAATTCATCAACGTTACATTTTACCGAAGGTTAAAATTTACCTCGTATACGGTCGGAGCTTTAAACCGTTTATTCTTTTAATTTTCTAGTCGAGTAAGCGGAATCTTTGAAGGGCTCTTGACTGTCTGGCAAAGCGTGCACTATCCCGTTACGGCATCTCTCGGTTGGCAATCAAAATTCAAATCACACAATTCGCCTCCGAGTTTTCGGTTCAACAGAAAATCAATAAATGATGTCCTTTTCGACGACTAAACCTAAACCTAACAGATACCAACTATTTTTCACCCCGTAACCTCAATACATACGTAGAAGAATATTCTTCCCAAATTCTTCGGTCCGGGTAATCATATAACAATCAGGACTCTCAACGTGGGCAGGTGCTCCGGTAAGGCACAGCCACCACATACCTGTAGGTACCCTGTATTATAATCTAATAGAAATATGTAAAGCAACCTATTTTGCATAATGTAATCATAATAACAGTAACGACCACAGTTAGCGTTCGCTAAATTTTAATGGGGATTTAATAGCGTAAAGTATATCTTTCATTTGTATTGAAAATTCGATAAATGACGAGAGTTCGAAGGAAAATGGTATTCTCGAAACAATAACCGATCTCTAATTATTGTTCTTTGTGTATGAAAAGGAAAAAAAGATTCTTACCAGTATACAGAACGAACCTAAAAAGTTTTTGAGTAGGATATGGAAAGCCAGAGAGAAGGGTGAGAAACACAAAAGAGAATATCGCGAGTTCTCATTCCCTCCCTCGTCTCTCTCCTGCATACCAGAGTCTTAATTACTGAACGGAGAGTAAGATAAAGACAAAAACACGAGCTGACGTCTCGTGAGTGATCAGGGAGCGTTACACGACTGACGGTTTTCTGTGGATAATGAAAAATAGGAAAAAGTATTTTAGAAAAACAGAAAAAATGAGAAAACTGAGAAGAGAAGAGAGAAATATTTTACTCGATTATAAAAAAAAAGTTTCCGCTTGGGGTGGATTTCGAAAAAATAAAACGGTGCTTTTGAGTAACGACCCAGTCGAGGGTGAGTACTTCGTCCATTATTTAACACGATCCCGGGTACCTCAATCAATGTTGTATTCATTCGAAAGTGGAGAACTGTACACACAAACCTGTCGCATTGTCATTATGGAGTAAACAATACTTGGGAACAATGTAAACCGAGTGAGTTTGTTCGACAGCCGGACACGGAGAGCCGTTCTCGATCACATGATATAAGTTATTCACTCCGGTGGCTGCACACGGGATAGGTCGACCATACGAGGGAAAAGATGTGAGGATAATGTACCGTGCGAGTATGTGTGGAGTGAAAGTTGCAACCCTTACCGAAAACCGAAATGAAATTAAAATGCAATTCGAATCACCCCATGATTTTGGGGGCTCGTTTCACTCGACGCTAACGTTTCCCTTGCAATTTGCAAACTATCACGCGATTACACTAATTCAGGTATCATTTATTTTTACTTCACCCTTCATCTGGCCTCCGCTATGTTCTGTAACCGAACGGGCAAACCGCGCCACCCTCAGACCTTACCCCCGGCCCTGGAACCCCGACTTTGAAGTGTGCAGGGTTTTTTGATGTTGCCACCAACTGTTCAGCGCCCGCTATGCAAACTAGTGAATCACCTATTACACCGTACCTAAGCGACAAATTACCTACACGATTTACCCCGAACCACCCTTGAGTTCGGGAAACTTTAAACAAACCCATTCGCTAGCTTTGAAATTTTATGAAGATCGAGTTTATGAATGATGGAAGAACTTCCATATACGGTGCGGACAAATTTTCTGGCAGCTGTGCTGGAACTTTTCTCTTCGATTCAGAAGACCGACCACATTGCGAACTTTTTTCCGAATTATTGTCAAATTCACAGAACTTTCAGTGACAGACTTTTTGAAGCAGTCCCAACGTGAATTCAGTAGTGACAGAATGAAATGACGTTACACTTTTTCTACTTGATCCATGATCCATCTCAAGTGTATTTTGAGAAACACCTTGGCGTCACACGGTCACAAATGTCGAGTTAACACAGTCTGAACTTGCCTAGAATCGAGAAATGAGCTTCCAGACAGTTTGATTGCGGTTCTGAACTGTCTAAAAACTTGTTTCTCGGTTCTAGCCAAGTTCGGACTGTTCCATCGTTACAGGAATTCATCCTGTGGTTTAAGTGTCTCATTGAAACTCTGAATTCAAGACAGAAGCATAGGGCATAGACAACATCGTTTTCTGGCCGATTCTTAGGCTATATTTCTTCATATTATTCAATTATGAACATGATTACAGCTCGAAGGAAGTATTGGACACAGTTTTTTGATACTTGATTAGTTACAAGTAAATTTATTTGAAGATTGTAGTGTATTCTCAACTTTTGAATCGTTTGTCAGTGACTCAAAATACCTTCGGGTCCAAATTTCAATCTAAATCTGAATTTTTTTTCATGCAATTTGGTTTCAATATGTTGAATTTTTCAAATCTATCTTCATATTCGTGATCGCTGACCCAAAAAACCGTCGAAATCCACCTTGTCGCCACCCTTCTTCTTACGTGTGATTGATATGTCCAGTGATGGGGCAGCTGATGGCCAGAGACGGTATTAAGCTGGCCAAAAACGACAGCATCGCGTTTTTCAATTACGGTTCTTGTGCACTGACCAATGAATAAACTTGACACGCGAGTGTCGTATGAACTGATATTGAGCAAAAGTGTACACACTTATAGTAAGCTCAAAATTAACGCGAATACTTGAACGACCGGTCCCCTGTATTTGCAGACTTTCCAATAAAGTATTATGCACCAACGTACCGGTACATATGAACTTTGTGGAAGTGGGGATCGGACACGTGCCGTGAGTGAGTGCCGTGCCGTGTCTTTGGCTTGAAATAACAAGGGACGTGGTTACCACAGAATTAATACATCCCTCTGTGACACTAGACTCTGGAGCACAAACCAATGTACACAAAATATATCGTGTGAATTATGACCAGGCTTCAATTTCATATCTCTGTACGTGTGTCTGTATCTTGGCTACCCGATGAGGATCACTTGACGTGGGTAAACACAATAATATTATAACCCGTGAAGAGTCCACGTGCCAGTGCCCAGAGGCGATCCAATAATTACAGGTACAACTTCGAGAAACACAAAATTTTGCGTCAGACACTCCACATTCTTCACACCCCAAAAATGACGTCCTAAAGCCGAAGCAATTTGATGCTGTAAATTGGGATAACGCTATTTCCGTATCTCGTTCTTGCTTCCACAAAAGAGGGACTTCCGGTTACTCTATGAAATTTCCTGTCCTACCGCCGTGGTTTGTCTATGAACGGGGATATTTCGATGTAACGTATATTCAAGTTCGAGATTAATTCGATTAGTTTGAAGCTATTAAGAAAGTTTTAAATTAAAATATTGTCAGTGTATAGGTATACGACATCGCTCGGTGTTTATGGTGCGGTTAATTCTTGTTAAAGTTTGGTGAACTATATTAAACTAAAGTTTTCGGGGAGCGAACATTGGCCTTCCTCGGCCTCTTCTCGCCCGCTTCAGAGCTGTATAATACCGTAAATTCGAGTTAGTTAGGAAACTCAGAAACCCCGCGAATCTGGAAACAGTAACGGAGTGACAGACTTAAACTTAGACTTCTTTCATTGTTCGCTTCGAACTTGCCACCCGAGCGACCAGATCTTTACGAACTTTATCAAGTTTTAATCATTGATAAATCGACTAGGACCCCAAAATTCAAAACCGGAAGGTGATACTGACGCCGTGTTATAGAGCCGTGGAGTTTATATATATGACATATTTGTTTTTTATTCTTTTTTCCACTCAATTCGTTACGTTCCATGCAAGGAGTAATGGGCCGTGACTCTAGTGCGTTTACGAGTGTATAAACTGTAACTAAATCCCGTTTATAATGACCAAAACCCAGGGGAATTAGTTGGGCCTGGTTAGATTCGTGTCGCTGTATATATGCCTCTATCCATTTCAGCCACTGTTTGTACACATTCGTAGTTATGTGTCCCTCATCTGATTATGCATCGCGGGTTTTTTATACAAACGGGGAGGTAATTAATCGCACACGCCACTCGCCGCAGGTTTAATAAATGAACATTTCTTGCCTCATTTCGGGAGCAATTATTTTTTTCTCATACTAAAAAACCTCGACTGATGAATGTTCGGCATTAAATACTCGGAGGATTCGAAAGTCTCGAAGGTTATGGATTCAAAAATCGTTCCTGGCTCCTTCGCTTTTCGTTCGATCCCGATTTGCTGCACTCTTCGATTATAATTCCAAAGACCGAATAAAAATGTCTGCCAGCAATTACGGGCGTCAAGTTTTGGCGAGGCTGCGATGTCAACGGTAGGATAAATGCCAGTGTTCGCGGAGGTAACGCGTTTAGCACGGTATTAGGCCCGCTGCCTTGACATATTAATCGCATAAACCTGAGCCACAGTTACCTGGTGCAGTTACCCACAGCACCTGTAGTCTGTAATTACTTATAGTTACATGTAGTTAGCGTAGCCTGTGCTCGCCCGTAATCAATCACCAATAATGCGAAGGATCAAGTGGCTAATCACTTTCGCAAAAGGTGTCAAGGATGCCCGGGCATCCTGCCTTTTTTGGAACGCCAATTGCTGAAGAAAAATAACAAGAACAAACATTTTTACGGTTCATTTTGCAACTTACCTGCCAAGCGTTCGAATCCAAGGCTAGGTACGACATGTTGTTGTTGGCGTCCTCCGTTTTTGTTGATTGTTTTTTGCTCTTTTTGAGGATGAATAATCACTGACTCTCAGGTGGCAGCACTTTTGGGTATTAAATCATTTTTCAGCTCGAAAACGAAACGATTTTGACGCCATTTTCAAATGTTTTATCGATATCAAATCTGCGACGATAGAAGATATGGGTGAATGAATAAACAGCGGGGATTAACGTTCACCGCGAAAGTATATATCTTCGTTTGTTACTTTTTTACAAATATTATTTGTTGACGTAAGAACGTGAATGAAAGTGCGTGCCGACGGCGAGCATCCCTTGGGAGAGACGTCAGCAACAACCGCGAACTTCGTTAGCAAAAGTTACGCATCACCCCCAAGAGGTACGAGAGGACCGTTTTACTTTTTAATTACAAATGTTTACGGATGAATTCTCAACCCCCAAGAGAAATTTCAAACTCTCGTCAAACAACGACAAAATCCAAAATTCAGACGTCGAGTGTCACGCAAATGATCGGTGACCGTACCTCATCCACTTTTAACAATTGTTATCACTTTCGGTGACAGTAGGCTGGTCGATTCAATTGAAACAAAAGAACTGTACATTGATGTCGTAACACATTGAAAAACGTCTACAATGAACGATCAGAGATTGGCCAACGATTCGATGAATGAATCGCGAATGTTAGTAATGTTTGGCCGCGAACTGCCCCGCGGTTATTTTACCAAAAATTGGCGACTCGTATATTTTGATTTTCTGCCACCGTGGTGGGGCGATAATTTGAGTATATACTCCGTATTTGGATACGGTAAAACAGGAAGGAAGTGGTTTTGGATTCAGCACTGCACGTGGCGCGTCGCGACGTCGCACTGCGCTCCAGGCAAGAGGCGCCGCGTCGCCCCCGTCACCCCCCTCGACTCCTCCGCCGCCGGGGGTGTGGTACCGCCTCCAGCCACCAATACTACCACCACCACCGCTCTTCGGCAGCAAACCCCCTGCGATGATAACGGGACGTTGTACTCCCAGACGAGCGCGCGCATGTCCAATCGATGCCCCCCTTTTACTATACGTGCCAAAACCGAGATGACGGACCCCCGCGAGTTCGGAGCGCATCGCGTAGCCAAGACAAGGAGCCACTTCTCTTTTTATTCAGATTTCACATTTAAAAAAAAATAGAAACTCGATTTTTCACCCCTGGTTAATTTTGCAGCACCATATCACGGCTGGCGTTCATGTGAGCCGGAAGTGCATGGTTGAGGATGTAGTTCGGGTTGAAAAAGGCCCAAAACAATGCAATTTTCAAAAAAATGTCCATTACGGATTTTTCTACTAAATACATTCACCTATCAATGTTTGCAAAGATTCAATCTGAATCTGATTTTCAAAGTGTTCTAATCTGGGCCCAATGGTGATGATCTATAAAAATTATCCAATTGCACAATTCAGAATGATAAATGTCACAAGAAGTCAAGAGTGTTGAGAAACTTGGAACTTGTCATCAGACGAAATTAACACCAAGTATGAAACGATATGAGTATACTTGGACTACTCTTTTTCTGGAGTTCTCAATTGATATGCAGCCTTTCACAAATTTTGGATTACCTCAAAAACTAATTTTCGCCTACTTTTCAGATTTCAAAATGTAACTGACGATGAAATATTTATTGAATCAACTTCTAGTTTCACAGATATCTTTTTCGATATAATACGAACAATTTCACGTGAGCTTTTTCAGGTCTGGTCACTAAATCCAGGTGAATTACTTTCATATTCGTGAAAAAATGACATAAAAAGGAAAAAAATAAGTGCCTTTTTGGGGGAAATGATTGTTTCAAACTTCATTTTTCAGAACTTTTTCACTGTACAACAAATTCCTCACGTGAATCTACTCTTCTTTCTATTCTTTTGGGTCCATCGCATCGAATTTTTAGCTTCTACGGATTATATATTGTGATTTTCTTCTTAGTTTTGAATGTAAAAACTTGTGAGAAAAATTCGGCATCGGTACAATATCAATTGTAGAAAATAGTTTTTAACCCGAACTACGTTCTCAACATGGTTATATAGCATATTACGTGTTTGGATAGTAATAATTTTATTTGAGGTAATTGCGTAAGTTTCGACCCCGATGCCCTCGTGCCGTTGTTGAAGCTGCCGCAATTCCATCAGTCCATGTAATTTCAGCTACCTACCCACTTCGTTTCCACGTGTGGGTAGGTACAGGTGCTTTACTTGGTTACGTGCGTGATTATGTCTATTATTCTTGCGAATATACTACGCGTATGCATAGTACAGCTTCACCAGTTCGCTATTCGGCCCGAGGAAACTGAATTATTTGAATTTTATTGAGCAAACACAATCTTTCACCGAAGAATTCCTTCAAACTCGAAAGAAAAATGTGAAATCATTTCAGCATTATAAAAAAAATATATAGTAGAATGGAGAGCAATAAAAAATAAGCTGCGTCTAGGCACGTGGAAGAAAAAAGAAGATGGCGTCGTAGTCTAGACTCTGAAGGCACGTTTCGGTTTAGCGCGCGCCCATCTCTTAAACCAGGTCTCTCGTTCAGATAAAGCCAATTCGAAATAGACCGCGCCGGTACGTAGGGTGGGAAAGAGTCGGGTTTTCGAGCCCTACAGGGTTATCTAGAGTCGTATAAGGGAGACAATGGTCGTATCCATATGCAGTAAAACGAGGAGAATGGTTTTACGAAGCACATCGCGGTATATACGCTCCTTCGTAAGCGTTTTGTAACTTGGCGCGCGATAACTTTGCCAATTCTAGAGACCCCGACGCGAAGGTGGTGCGGGTAGTTCGTATATAAACGTATAGAGTACGGATAGCGTAACATGAAAAACCGAGAGAGAGAGAAAATGAATAAATGCGAAGATAAAAAATAAAAAAAAGGGAATCGAAAAAATTGCAAGAAAAGGTGGATAAGAAACGAGCGCGAAATCCACCACCAATTTCACTCTCTCCGTGAGTCTGACACTCGCTCCACGTCTATCGCTTCTATTAAATATCGTCGATAATGCATGCCCTCCGGGTATCGACACCGATAATATCTCCCGAGCTTTTTGCCCGTGGAAATGCAAAGGCAGTACTACTATACCCAACTACCTCGGCTGTATACCGCGCGACGATGACGGAGTCACAGAGTCCAGTCCCCCAGCTGAAATACTAATTTATGAGACAGCGAATAAAAAAAAAAAAAAAAAAGAAAGAAAAGACAAAAAATCTTTAATTTTATGCGCCAAAAAACACTCCAGGCTCCTAATGATTCAACTCAGACTGATTTACATCGTGGTACTCACTTGTTTCTTTGTGGAAAAGTAAGTTGAGCAATTTTCCCATCGCAAATGGTGAACAAAATAGTCAAGGATAACTTTGCCGCATAACCATTGGTTCCCACCCTTTTCATCCCCTGGGGCGTCGAATTTAAAAAAATACTTAAACCACTTTTTAGATGATCGAATGAGCAACTGTTTGAAGTAAAGACCAAGTCGATATCTCACCGGACTGAGGAGATATCGATGAATCCGCGACAAAACATTTTACCCCTTCCAACCCCCTTGGAGTTCAAATTTCGAAAAATCGCTGGTTAGTTGGTGTTCACGTAGCAGAGGTAATATTTTGCTCAAATTTCAAGCTTCCAGTATTGTGACATAAAATCGAGACACCTGGCTCTGATGTTCTGTATCTCGGTGAATGAAAATGGCAAAGCTTTCGGACGAGAAAAATGGTCAAGCTTTGCCCAAGCTACCATGTTTTTACACTTGGATGAAATAAGTCGAAGCCAAGTATCTCGATGTTACGTCCCAATATAGTAGGTCAAGGGCTTTGGGTTGGGCGTTGATCGCACCTGTTCCTTCACACATACAGATAGATAGATAGATAGCTGAGCCGCGAGAGACTTCCAGCGTTCGTAGTGGCGAAAAAATAAACTTTCTAATGTACCAGAATGGCTTGTGGATCGTGAATTTGATACACTAGCTAGTGTACAAGGTGAACGTGTTGATATTTTCGTGTGACTTCCTCATAGTATCATGTAATATTGAATATGAGGTTTGAAAATGTGGACCATCTGAGTAATGAAGGAAATCTGTAACATGCTACAGAGCAAATGAACCAAAAATGTACTTTTAGAATTCACTTTACTCCAGTACCTAAATTAGGAATCACAAATTACCACCAACGTTCGGACTACTGAAAAGTTTTAGTTCTCGTCACTTGTGGCGCTGCTAGTTTTACTGCGAAAAGTCTTCGTTCGGAATCGATTGATCAAATAAAATCAATGAAACAGCATAATTTATATTGCTTGCAACGTTTGGACGACATTTTATTGTCACGTTGATTCGACTCGATCGATTTATATCAGACCCATATAATAAGATAACGACATTCATCGAATATCAGTTGCACTTGTGTGTCCGAAGGATTATTTCTAGAGGCTTGGAGAATCGTACAATTCTGTGAATTTAATGATCCAGAAGTGGTTGCGTGTTAGGAATACACCGGCAGAGATCTTCGATCCCGTGGTTCTAATCTTCGCTAGGTTGGGGATCCTAATTTGTACGATCATCGTCACTGGAGGCGTCGCGGTCGCGGTGGCTCTGAGATTTTTTTCGACAGCTTCGCGAAGCTATAATTATTCTACCCGACTCATAATTATGAGAGTGATCGCTGTCATTATTAGACGGTTTGGTTGCGAATTGGTTTGAGATTCACGATATAGAGAAGCGGACGCTGACCTACCGCACTTCCGGTTTTTTTTTTCAACTGAGCGACGGTAAACGGATGAAGGTTTGAATACAGGCACTCGCAAAGTTTTCTTCATAGAGTTTGCAAAATTTTAATTGCACAAAGTTTGATCAACGTCTGTATACTCGACTAGGATGGGATAAACAGTCTTCTGAAAAGTTCGATGCCTGCAGTTCCGCGGTAATGAGCTGTGGATAAAAGTTTATCGCGATGTCTGGTTGGCGCTTTGAAGAGTAAAGCCATTTTGTAAGATTGCAGCAAAAGCTTAGACTCGTCGTAAATAAACTAGTCTCTCACAAACGAGGAACGTATCGCATCTATTCACTGTGCAAAGGCTAGGGGAGGTCAACCCGTTCGTCCATACCAGCAGCTCCTCGAGCCCGGCTAGAAAGTACGAACCACGCCTTGGCCGGGTCGTGACTGGGCCCGACGGTAACTGGGAAATAGCAATTCGAGTAAATAAAGACAAACGACGTTTGTGCAGTGTGCTGCTGGTGCGAAGGGCCCCTCAACTCCTCGTTAACGTTTTACGTCCGGCCAAAGTGCGTCCTCGGCATCCAAGAACTCCGTTTCAACGTAACTTGGAAAAGGTCGTTGCGCAGCTTCCTTTGCATACCCTCAATCACTGTACGAAGATTTTCTCTTGATTGGGTTCAGTCGATAAGAAACAAAATTACACATAAGGGTGACTCGGAGATGGCCATAATTTTCTTCAAACTGCTATAATTGCACACCATGTTGATGAAATTTGAAAAACAAGTGATCAAATCCCAGAAACAGAAAGCTCTACTTTTTCTGAGAGTTTCCACTCGTTCTCTCCCGTTTTTCTTCATCTCTTGGCTACATTTGCAGTTTTGATAAATCGAAGCCTTGCACTTGATGCAGTCAGGCCCTTCTTCTGTCAGGTATCATCATTGGTGTCTCTTTCGTATTTTCATGTACCGGGTTTCTCTTCGGGGTGGGAATGATACAATTGACGGTATACTTCCGTCCTGGATCTTCCAAAAACTTGTTCTGAGGATAAGTTCGATGTACTTCATTTATCAAACACGAATACAACATTGAACAACTCTACAAAACGACTTTCATATGCTTTTCGCCTAGCCGAATTTTATTTTGACATGCAACCGAGACCAAAAAGTTGATGCAATAGTTTTCAACACCTTATTGTTGACGTCGAAGTAGACTGTCCATCACTTTCGGACAAAACGTCTAGAGAATATTTCGATGGCCATCTCCTTCGGAATTACCCCACATTATGTCTATTCAATGTTTGAAACGGTCTCTATGACGTCACTAATCAGTGCGAGCCCTGAATTTCTGCGTCATCTGTAGAAACTCACTTCTCACGTTGCACTTTGTATGATGTATCTCTTATTCGTCGTTTTTTGCGAATAAATTGTCAATTATTACGTCACGTCCAATCAGATTTTGAGAAAGACTCGTGGCTCGATGTTGCGAATTGGAATCAACTCGAAGGAAAAGGTGGTGGAAGTTAGAAAGGGGCAAACGGTTGCTGCATCACTCTTTGGCATAAAGTTTCTTTAAGCGTTTGATAGAAAGCGGTCGAGAAAATGATGACCCGCAGCTCGCGGTCCGGTATAGCTATCGTGTGAACAGCCCCGGGTAACCTGGAAAGACTGGTGGAATGATAGAGATTAGAAACGTCCTATTTGGCGGGATTCCGTGTGCACCGTGGATTCGTCGCGGCTTCTAGGAAATCACTACTCACGTTTTTGTGATAGTCGCGTTTGCCGCCGTTTCTCATATACATCATATATATCTAGCAGACAAAGTAACGAACCGTTAGAAGCTTCAACTTCCGAAACGTCGATTCCTCATGCGTCATTGAAGGGACCGCGAAATTCGATTTCCAGACATTTTTATGAAACGACAGAAACAGATACCGAGAATCGTTCAGCCACTTCTCGTACGGAAATACAGGAATTGGGTTTCGGATCATCCCTTCCAGGATGAGCCGTTGCCAAGTTTGAGGTAATCAAACGTCAACGTTGGCTCGTATCTCTTTTCAAGCCGCGCGTGTACAGCCTCAATATTGTTTAAAGAAATTTAAAGTCATGACTATATTGTAATACGCGAAATTTAATCCAAGTTTTCCACCCGCCAAGCGGGGAGAAGAGGAACGGGGAAACTTCTGTGTTTCTGACATACCGTCGTATACCCCGAAATATAGATAATTTATCTTTGCCCTGAAGCAAACTGACGCAATGGTGTAAGAGACCGGTACAGAATCCTCAAATAAACTGATATCGTTCTGTGTAGAAAGAAATGGTGGAAAAGGAAACCGGTATCGCGTCGTTTTTTAAATTTTCATCTCTTTCTTCAAACACCTCGATTCCAAAGGGAACGAAATTTTCTCAATTCGACAATTTCCAGACGCCGACGCGTCGCTACACCTCGACGCCCCGACGCCATATCTATAAATATTTGCTCCCTCATGTCGCTAGATGTTTTCATAACAGTGAACGATACTCGTAAAACGAGACAGAACTTTATTTTTCGATATAAAAATGATACCGGTTAACCTTATCGCAAATACGAATAGCAAGACCCGAAGGAAAAGACCCTTGTGCTGCAAAGTTATTTCATTTATTCCCAAAGATCCTATAGCATGTCGCTGAAAAGTTATATCAGTATTATTAAAAAAAAAAAAAAAATTTGGACGATTTTTTTACTGTCGTCACAAATGTTCTGTGTCTGACAGCAAAGCTGCGAGTTTCTACCGAGCGAGTCATTTCGCCATTTATTTATCTTTTTTTTTTTCAAATTACAGACCTTTGAACTAATGATTTCACGTGTCTCTCAATGTGGACTCAATTAACGCTAGTATACACGCGGTATTTTATCAATACAGGCTTTTCTGATTTATTGGAGTCGCGTAAACAGAGCTGATACTGCAGCGCGGGTAATTTGCCAGCACGCAATTGAGTTCGATCGTAATTAATTATGTCAATTCATAATCGCTCATTTCAATTCAGTCATAGATCCGACGTGCCTTGATCAGAGGGTATCGATCATGTTTGAACGCAATTACGAATCTGTCTGGGATCAAAAGCGTCGAGGAAGACATTTTCGGGATTCGCAAAAATCGCTACCAATATTCCAGACAATATTTCAAACCCAGATGAGAAAAAACGAAGAAGAGATACGAAACTAATTCGGATGCTTTTGTATTGTTGGAGAGAATAAAGAGAAAAACATTATGATACTGATAAAACAGAAAAAAAAAAAATGAAATAAAAAAAAAAGTGTACAACCAACGGCTCGTTTCGCACAGATCAAAGGGACGCTCTGATGCCAAAGAGAGAGAAAGAGTGAGAGAGAGACGGTGAAAAAGGGAGTTAGATAGAGGAAAAAAAAGAGAGTAAAAATACTTTCCTCCTCCCGTTTTGTACCGTAATGGAAGAGTGATACGTTGTTTACCATTCCATGCCATCACCCACACGAGTATAACCATCATGCATGGTTTATAACCACAAATATATGTATCCAGACGCAGGTAGACGTACACGCATCGCGAGGTGACGGTGAAAATGAAAATAAATACCCGTATCAACATATGAGAAGCCGAATGTACCGAAATCAAACCAAACAAAATACTGTGATGAAATTTTGTCAAATTTTAGCCCGCACAAGAAACTTGTATAATTTGATTGGGTCGAGGTACGTAAACCGATTTATCCACACGGTGATATTGGGAGGAAACTTTGCCCGATGTAAGTTCGAAATTGCTAGTTAAGCTCCATGTCCTAGAGCTAGCCTTGTCACGTGTGTTAATACTGCGAGGCTTCCTCGTGCATTTCGTAACGTCGTGTACTACCTCGTCCGGAATCAAGATGTGGACGTTGAACCTACACGCGTGGATGTATTCACCCATCGCGATTACCGAGGAACCCATCTTACCCTAATTACCTAATTATCCAAGGTAATTAGGTACCGAACTACTGCAGAACATGCCAAACTACACCCCAAGGGGGTAACAGATCTCCGTTAGTGGACATCTCTGGTATATCCAAAGAAAGTCTCCAAGAAGTCTGCACATACACGCTATGTTTGAACTTTGAACGTTGTCGAACATTGTGTGGGGGTCAGTATACGTGAAATCCTAGCGAAATATTGACTGATCGCTACGGGGAGCATAAAATGTCACAATAATTGTTAAAAAGTGAATAAGAATGGTTACGGCGTTGTGTTGTTCGTTTTTCTGTGAGATCCTCTTTTCACGGTACTCAAACACATCACGGTATCGAGTCACGGAGGTTTTGGTATCACGCAATGTAGTCTATAGAGGATGAGATAATCCCGACGTATCGTAGGAAAAAGGATCGATAAAGGATCAATAGCGAAGTACCGTTGATCCACTTTGATCCCCATTCATTTGAAGGGTCATCTAAAAAAAAAAACCAGAAAATCCGTTTGGTTTTCAAAAAAGACCCCGAGGCAGTCAGGTGCCTCGACCTTTGGTCCTTTCAGTCATCTCGCCTCTATATTCCCTCGGTAGA
>JAFFZH010015525.1:0-10560 GCA_018420115.1 Euura saliciscinereae | reverse complement strand
AGCTCGACACGTTTACACGACGCTGTTCGGCTCTATTACTTTTCTCATTCTTTATTCTTTGATTCTCTTTACCCCCACGATCGTGAAAGAAAATGAACGTTGTTGACTTAAGCGCGTGGCGAATTCGGCTTTCAAAACATTCTCGACCTGTTTAGAAGTGGGATACACACAATTACACGCTGTATTGGATTGTTCGATGAGAACAATTCGAGGACAGATCCTCTTTCCACAAGTCGCAATTTTTACCCACGATCGTTGACGGTGTTTAGATTGATGGTATATCCTAAATTTGGGATAAAGCAACATTGAAATTGGTGATGTACTACGTACATAAGAGCAGAGTGGGTGGCGACCGAATCGACGTTTCGAGATTATAATGGGTTCCAAGAATTCCCGAAACTCGTGCATACATCCTTACAGAAATACGGTTGGATCTTATATGCGTACACGCTTTTAGGATTTTGCCAATTCATTCGCTCACGAGCCTCGGGCGATTTGATATTTCGTCGAATAGCAGGTGAAATGTATTTTTTATCTTTCTTTATTTGTCCTTTTTTTGTTTAATACAAAAGAGGCCCTGTCGTGTTTTTCAATTGCCTTAATTTCACAATTTCATTCGATTATCCGCAAACCGCTGCGTGAAATTTTTATTCTCAGTTATATGCATAATATTTCGCGTGTTATGGTATTCCCGCTAATAACCTCCGTAACGCATTATCAGATTAAATATTTATATCGTATAATTACACCGTCTTGTAACAAGGAGGATTAAAATTGACCAATTTTCGGGTACCTATCGAAATATCGAGCTCGATGCTATTCACATTTTTTTGCGTACAGCGATCGTGCCTTTCGGGATCACCATTCACTCGAAGAAAACTTATACTTGAAATTAAAAAGTGTAAACTCCTTGCAAAAACGTTCTTCGAGAATACATAACCGTTTTGCTCGTCTGCATCAACCGCCCGATTGCAGACGGTGAATTTTTTTTATCTTTCTTTCTTTTATTTTTTTTATTTTTCGTAAATTCGCATCGCGGGGTCGTATAATGGAATGGAAATTCGCGCCCATACTTTTATTCTATATCTCAGTCTCATCTGGACTCGACGCACACGAGTGGGTTTCTACCAAATGGAATTTCGTTTCTCCGAAATCTCAGTCTTGAACTCGCTCTTTGAACTTCAGGAAAAGAACTTTAGCAGAGGGGTCCAAATTCCCTTTCGCTATACCCCACATATGGAATGCGTATATATTGATTTTCAACTGATTTATAGGACCGAATCTCGAAAGCGTATGCGTAAAAAAATGGGGTTTAAATTCTTTTTTTTTTTTCAAATTTGTCAATGATTGAGTAACAACGCCATGAATCGGAATCGTGAATGGAATAAACCTTGAGAACAGGTATTTCATATGAATAAAGCCAAGGTCCTAAGTCCGAGCGTGGCGTGTTAATCGAGCATTTGAGAAGGTATAGGGCCGTGTAAAACCGTGTATTCGTATCATAAAAAAATACGACTACAGTAGAGAAAGAAAAAAGGTGAACGCAGGATCGGCATAACTCTATACCGGTGGTACCCAGCTCTTAATTCGTTCCGTTTCGTGATAAAACATTAGTTTCAAACTTGTCGAGCAACCCGGCGCGCGGACACCCACAGCTTTAACAAGCCTGGAAATCGGCGTTCGAAATTTATGCCTAAGTACCTGCCTGCGTTATCCTACGAGAAAATATACCACAATATCACCATCCCATCGTGCACTATATTATATCTCCAATTTTACCGCCACCCTGTCGCGCCTTGTATAACTCATGATTTATACATTCCATATCCTCGTACCAATTGCTCGAAATCCACATGCTGGCTACAGCTGGGTTCACGATCTCACAGAAAACGTCCCATGGCGGCACTGAGAAACCACCCGATTCCCAACCGCGCATGCGCGGAAGAACCCTCAGCGCGGAAAGTAGAGCGTTCGCGACGCGCGCATGCGCCAACTCGTGACCTTTCCAAGCAGGTGTTGAGGAAAAATCCTCTTTTCTCGACTCTCTCGTCGGTTGAACTCGTTCTTGACGACTCGAATACAATTGGAGACGCTCAGGGCAGGTGGCAGCGTGAATGTTACAAATTATAAACTAGATCCCTGGTTGCGAATTAAGTTGCAAATAGCGGCATCGGCGTATCGAATCCTCCAGTACGTGCGGTTACAGGGGTATACCGCAACTACACGTATAGTGACTTTACTTTATCATCGGGCTCGCGTCTCTCATTAGTTGGCACGACGCCGCGGGCTGTGCGTGAGTTTAATTTGTGGCGAGTGTGCTCGTGCGTGTGCCGATGCGTGTGCGGCGTGGGCGGCACGCACGCTACATTCCAAAGTCCGAGCTCGAACCACACCGAGCACCTCACGACCTCTGCGTACGGTATACGAAACTTTGAATTCGTAGACTTGAGCTACAGAAGTGTGTCTATGATGCTCTAGCCCACTCTTCACTCGAGGTTACAGAATTTTTCATCGTTTTCGAACCGCCCCGCGGCTTGTCTGTATTATTTTTAAAATTTTTGCATTCAGGTATTGATATCGAATAATTAATTAACGAACATCGGGCCTGCGATGTTCTCCCCACAGAGGCGAGCCCCCCTTCACCAGTTTTTCGTATCTCAAACAATGCCAATATGTCGGTTCGTGGGTCACTGCTCGTGCATAGATCCTACTACAGCGTACACACATGGAAGGGTCTCGAAAATTCGAGGGGGCACGCCTATGCCGTGGTACGAGCAGGGTGAAATTTGGTAGAGAATGGGGTTGGCTCCTCTCCTCTCGACTCTCTCTCTATTTCTACGTTCCCTTCCTCCTTTCCTTTCCTTTCCTACCGACTTAGCCTAAGGCGAGGTTTACAACCCTCCTTGTGAATCGGGACGTGTGCGCATACATTTTCGAAATTCGCTTCGATCTCGTACACGTAGTACGTATCTATGTACACTTTGGACAATATAACTATATACATATATGGAACTGGGATACTCGTGGTTACAATGGGGATTATGGTAGTAACCTCAGGTAATATCACAGAGTTTCCAAGTGGTGCGCACAATTTTCAAAGAATTCAGGAGGATATGAAAGTTTGCGAAAAGTCAAGCGATAATATCAGGGGAGCAAAGGTTAGCGACTCGGAGGCGGCGAGAGAACAAATTGAGCCTGAATATCAACTCGTATTTCATTTTATTTTAACCTTTAACATGGGCCTCTCAGCATGACATCCGGTCCACGCGTCCTCCGAGAGCTAAACATCTTCATAACCGAGTCAGACTCGCGGTTATCAAATAACCAATAGGATAAGGTATTGGGCTTTGAGCAAACGTTTCGCTAAATTTATGAGAAGTTTGCACTAGCCCCTCAACCCCATTCACCGGGGGGTCTATATCCCGAGTTTGCCAACTTGGTAAGATCACATGGGACATAAATTGAAAGTAATGGTGCTCGTAGCTTAACCTTAACGTATATACCGAACGCCAAGGTGAGTTATATAAAAAAATTAAAAAAAAACCATAGGGATAGAAATGTGCTCATAACACGCAGGTAAATTCCTCAACACACGAGCGATTGTGGTTTATTTCAAGTGGCTGATTTTCAGTGTTTTAAACGGCTTGTGAGCTTGTTGAACAATCCCGTATTTTACATCCGCGTGTCTCTTGTTAATCCAAAGAGAAAAGGAATGATAAAAAAAATTGTAAAAAAAAATAAATAAATAATCTACAAGAAAACCGGCTGCAGAGATGAGATGAAATCTCAAAAGGTATCCGTCGCTGTTCGGTGGCGTGAGGTGTTGACGATGCTAGAAGACCACGGGAGGTAGACTGCCACCTACTGGGAGCTAAGAACTCTAAATTACGTGTGGACAAGGCTTTATGTCTTTATTGGTTATAGACGATGCGTCGTTTTAATTCCGAAAAAAAATTCTACCGAATATATTTATATACCTAACGGTTTATCGAAACGATACCAAGGCATAAAGTAGACCCATAAAATAGGTAAATAACCTCAACTACATCGGAAGAAGAATTCTACATAGATACACGACTACGAAAGCGAATGATTGAGACTCTCACTGTAAATCTACCAAATTCACGTTCTTTGGTATTGGCTGATTTTTTGGATATGGTCAAGGCTATGAGATACTGAACAAAAGCTTGCATCAACTGGAAAAAATGGAGCCTGATCTTTCTTAATGTGTTCACCCTTCAGTTGTGAACTATTTTTCTATAGAAATTTAGATCCTCTTTAGCGCCTTAAATTCGTAGATACCGGATGAAATGCAGCATTTTAAGGCTAAACGGGAATTTCACAAGGATCTCCTAAATCTACTATAAGTTGGCTACCATTCGTATGGAACAGCGCAAGGTAGCACCTCATTACACCCTAAAATGCTGCATTTTGTCCAGTATCCAAGAATTTTAGGCGGTAAATAGGATCTGAATTTATGTAGAAAAATTGTTCACAAATGAGGTTCAAAACAGGCGTTAAATTTCGACTCAGCATGCAAAATGCTGCGAGATAACCTCTATAGAATAAAATATGCCGTTCAAGTGTTTCGTAAGCACAATTACACTTCAAAAATTCATTACTTTCAACACACAACCATCGTTATTAAAATTTTACGATATGAATTCATATCAAACAAACCCGCGTCAAATTGTTGATGAGATAAGAAACGCAGGTTTTGGGTCTTAGTGCTCGAGAACTGACAATTTTTTCGAGTTGAGACAATGATGACTTCAGTTCTGCAGTATACAGGGTGAATTCCTAACGATATGATAACAGTATGAATTTAGGTAGAATCGAGAACCGAGCTTTTAGACGTTTCTGAACCAATCAAACTGTCTGAAAGCTCATCGAGAAAAATCTTCTATCTTCGAGAATTCACCCTGTATATCATAAACTACGACATATAGTACCCAACATTTAGCCGATTTCACAGAATGCCACACCGAAAAAAATGTGGACGATACAGCAAGATGGTAACAGTAAAAAATTATACGTGCTACAGTCAAAAACTTAGTACGCCTTCTTCAACTAGACGGTAACCTTTCACCAATAAAATATGGCTGGACGAACAAGAATTCACTCAGAAGAATTTCTAGTTCTTTTTACCATTCATATGGGTTAAATATGGCATCAACTATTCTTCATAGTAAACTAAACTAAAATATAGTATTCCCAGCCATAATTTCAGTTTCATTGGCTATTTTTATAGTTCTGTCAGTCATAAAATGCGACAAGAATACGAATTTTTCTCAGTGTTCTGACTGCAATCGCTGAATCGCATAGGAGTGGTACGCGGTCCAATTTATTGGCATCGCCTTATCACTCAACAAAGATTATTGCGCGGGGTGAAGTGGACGTGTGTATGTACATATGAACGTACGAATGTGTAGAATAGGTGGACGTAGCAAGAAGTTTGTCTTCCTTGGGGTGGCGGCGCGAGCGCGTTACATGGTGGGACCATAACGTGATATCCTAACGTAGTTGAGTCATTTCCTGGTGACCGCGTAGTGGATCCTGCTAGTCCCGCCACACGTCCCACGGGACGATTTTGTCAAAGGATCTCTCTATTCCGCGAGAAAGTATATTATACTATTTTGCCCGAGGCGAGATAGAATTGTGACGGCAGGGGGTTTCATACCGCAGAATTTCGGTTACGAGCGAATTTCTTTTTTCTACTCTTTTTACTTTTTTATATCTTCTCTTTATCTCTCTCTATCTCTGTTTTATTTCCTCAAACCATGAATCGCCGGCGACTATATTTATCGCTTATGATTCGCTTTTAAGTACCTATATGCCGAAATTTAATTCGAGTTTAACGACCGCTGTTATTCCAAAAGAATTTCACCTTTTTCCTTCTTTTGTGACATTATATCGTCAAAACGATATAAAAGCGAGTACAAAACGTTGTTTTTTTTTATCAAGCGTTACTGTCGATCGTTTTTCGATTTTTAATATCCGAAACGTCAAGCCTTTGAACTGATGGGCAGTTTGCTGCAACGGACAGAAAGCTTTCCGCGGTGATTATCAAATTATCAATATTTTTTGCTTCGCGTCGATTGAAAATCCATGACCGACGGGTTATAATTGAAACACGTTCGCAAATTTGGAGAGAAATAAAAATGACGATTCTTTTTCCGTACATCCAGGCGCATCTCTCGGTTTGTCCCTTTTCTCAACAATAATTACAACGAGACTGAAAAACAATGGCTCCAATCACGCGGTGGAACAATGGGGAAACAAAACGCAATTGCGTCCGAAGGCCCCCCATGACGATCCTCCGTCGTTCGTTCGGTTAGTAATTGGACGCCCCGGCGTCCCTACGTGCCAAGTGTCCGACGCCCTCAGTTTTCGGATACTCGCATTGTTGTGCCCCCACGATACGTGGATTCGGACGGTTAACCACCTGTGGTTAAAAAATTTCGCTTTTACTCGGACTCGGCTGACTCCGTAAAGACTCGGACTCGGACTCGGACTCGGACTGTAAGAAAAACGCACTTAAAGTTCCATCAGGTAATTTACAATCTCTTAACCAGCAATAAACCCGAGACCCTGTCCATAAATTAATCGCGAGTATAGCAATGCTAAAATATGTTATATGCAGGAACCTCGCGTTTACGCTCTTAGCGCGCACTTCACGTGCCAATGCAAACGGTCGTAAACGAGTCTTACGTCTGTATAAGCTGGCCTCTTCTCTTCAATTTTACATTTTACTCGAGGGACAACAATGAGCGGTTTACGATCGAGGGGGGAGGCTCGATGAGCGTCTGCGAAAATTAGCGCCGGTTTTACAAACTCGGGAAGTTTTGCGGTAGCTAAAAATCGGAACCTCCGGGTCTACAAATCCTACAATTTCTAACCACGCAGAAGAGGATACTCGCCTCGCCTCGGGTCGCGGCCGCAGCCGCAGCCGCGGTTTTCCCCTTCCAATCAGGTACTCGAAATTCCACGCATAACATCACGATCGCAATTCGGTTGGATACGTTTAAGAACACGCGATCCTCCGAGTCCCGAATTGACGCGCTTTCCGACATCGCCGGGGCCCCGGGCACCCTGACCTTTCGACCTCAACCTCAGCCTCGGCCCTGGACCTGCACCAGAGTCGACGAAAGCGGTGCACTAGAATTAGCCACTCGGAAGGGGAGTGACAAAAAGTGGAAAAAAAAGTCACTCCTTCTTTCTGGCTTCTCATTATTCTTCTTTTTCCGATCTTCTGGGGTTTAAATTGAGTGTACAAGTGATTCCGTGATTTCATACACGATTTCATGTGTAATTGTAGATGATTTAGGCTGATTTTCGATCATTTCAAACCGATTTCGAAGCGATTCTTTCTTTGATTTCGACTGATTCCAAACCAGGGTGTACAGCTGATTTCAGGAGTGAATAGCCCCTGGACTTGTATCGTAATATCGAAGTTCCGGGCGACAATGTGCCTCACGTTTAACGTAGATCGCGTGCCTAGTCGAGAAATCCTTTCAGAGTGAACAGAGCAGCCCCGCCACGATCTCTCTCTTGATTCCCTTCGGGCGATTTTCGCGACTTTATCCACTTCAGGAATCTTCAACGCCCGACCAAAGATAGCCTATGGCATTACTCTGGCACGTTTTTCTTTTTTATAGGCGAGGTACGATCCACGGAATTTTTTATCCTTTTCCTTTCTTTTTTTTTTTCATTTTTGGTTCTTCGCGGATAAATTCTCCGTCTCATATTCATGTAATCGTAGATTTTATTTCGATTTATTCGGTAGCTGGTGAGGTATGGACGGTCGGGATTCGAACGGTTTCAAACTAATCGTAGATCGATGATAGATTCATTCCGTGTTTTTATTTTGAGATACGAGCAGCCGTAAATCTTAGTATTTTTCAGTGTCAATTTTAAAAAATTAACGTATGGTAATCGAATTTTAGAACGAATTGATCGAGACTGACTTCAGGTCGTCTGGGGCTTGAGGCGATCGAACGACTATTTGTAAGATAATTGAAAAAATACTGAACAACGGCCGCAATTAAAGAATAAAGAGAAAATCCAATTACAGGTTAGATATATGTCCTACAGGTTCATTACCTCGGTGGAAATAAGAGAGACTACCCCATCTCTCGTCTCCCATCCCCCCAGCCTCGTTCTTACTCGCTGGATCCCTATAAACCACCCACCACTAATTAAAATAAAACATTTTTCTTACCCTGCTCGACGCTGTTTAAAACTTATTTCCTTCTTTTCTTCTTCCCTGGGTCGCGTCCCAGTTGGTCGTCGAATGATAAAATAAGGAGTAAAAAAAGGGGGAGCTCAGAAACAAGACGAGATAACCAGCTTTGAAGTAGGTAGAAGGTATATACCTAGTATATACCTAGCCAAACCCTCCCCGTTCAGACATTAAATAAAAACGTTTTTCCGTTTTCCCTGGTAACGTTTGTAATTAATTCAAGAGTAAACTCCTTTTTTTTGCCTCAATTTATACTCATTTTACGGCTCTTTGAAAAATTGCGTTAACCTTCTGTTATCGCAAAATAGTAACACCAAAAAGTAACGGAATAAAAAGTCACCGTCTGCCATGTGGTGACTCGTTTTCACTATTTTCACGCTTTATTACAGTGATTTAGTGTGGTTACGCAAGGTATAGTATGGCGTTCGAGGGTCTCGCCTTGCCTTCCGGGCACTTGTAAAAAATCCATGTGGGGTGCACCAGTCTATACCAGCGCCCCAATCTCGACACGAACTACGCGGTTCCGATTCAAACACAAAAAACAAAAACCATTGGCAGTGACGGATGGAAGTCTGTTTCACGTCCAGAGAATCGTGAATGAGAATCAAAGAAATCACACAGGGGATGAAGGGATGAAGTTTGCTGCAAGTTCTTTGAATCTTGCAATTAGTTGTAGAACTTTCTTGTTCGAGGTATTTGGCATCGAGTACTACACAGTTGAGGATCGTATAATAATCACGGACGGCAGCTAGTGAATATTCATGGGTTCGAAAATGATCTGTGGTTCCAAGTATTAACATACTTGCATAATATTATCGGGTGGCAGGAGAAGGAACAATGCGATGGGGGGCTTACATCGGGCGCCGCGTGGTCCAAAACGTATCGGTAAACCCGGCGTACGTTGTGCCGCACCGTCGAGGTCGGAATAATCAGTAACGAACGCGTCATTTTTCACGCAATCAATGAATCCGTTCAAAGGATAACTTATTGAAAACCAAACGAAACAAATATCAGCGATATATCACGATGGGATTTTTAATGCCCCGCCTTGCTAGCATGGCATAACGACCATGTTAATCACCACAGAGGCCAGGCCGGCCCATCTCCTAATGAGCTCGGTGCAAAGCAAACACGACCCTCTATACGTATGCGAGCCGTGGCGAACGCGTGGTGGATATATTCACGGACCCACTCACGCGGTTATGACGTGGATGTTGGAGAGCTTGCGGATGTGTGGTGGAACGGCTACCAATGCGACACATGTGCAGGTTGAGGTAGTATATAATACAACCCATACGGAGTATGGATGAAGAGAAGTGAGACCAAAAAGGAACGTGCTCGCAAAAATGATGAAGTAAATAAGAAAAAGGAGATAACAAAGAACGAATGAGAGAAATCTGCATAGGGTACTTACGACTGTGACCTCCTGCACTTGCGGCGACCAACATCAACCGTGTTCATCTTCTTCGCCCGTTAGCTGTTATTGTACAAGTGAAGAAGATACCTGCCGCGGGATGCATAAAAGTTCACCGTTAAAAATCGCCCCTTCGATTATCTCGTATTATTCATCGGTAAAATAGTATTCAACGAGACGTCCGCAGTTTGCGCGCTTGCCGGAGTCCAGGCTAGACCAGGTTCCCCAATGAGCGAGATATATACTCGAGCAATTAGTTCGTTATTAACTCGTTGACTCTGGCCGGGCTGCGAGGGTGAACGGGTCAGAAAGCCATACGTCAGCTTTGGAGATAGGCCGAAATAAAATGGACAGAAGTTTAGCATACGTTGACTTACTTGAACCAATTTGTTGGTGGGAGTTAACCTTCGTGCATAATATACATATGATTATACTCGGGTGTACAACGAACGAGGCGTGGAGAAGAGCTACACTTTTAGAGAGAGTAGCTTCGAGAATGTTTGAGACGAAGATTGATGCTCGTCGAACCGGCAACTGGACCACATACCGGACATTCCTCTGCTTCATACTTCATACTTGCAGGATAATTCATTTCATACAAATATCCGACCAGATTCATCACAACTGTAACACCGTTGCGTTTTACATCGTGGTAAATGCACAGTAAGTTTCACATCGGGGAGGCAAATGCAAAAGCAAAAGCGGACAGCTTTCGACAGCTGGGTTAAATCTCAGACCCGGGGCCGTCAGCGCGTTGCTCGTCAACGCGGAGAGCACCCCGCTAGTGGAGGATAGGAGAGGAGAGACCGGCGAACCCCCCAACTCCGGGATTTTTAGCCTCTGGCAAACCACCGATGGAAAAGTTGCACTCTGAGTGCTTCGCTCTGTTTTTTTTTTTTTTTTT
>JAFFZH010015522.1:35560-65542 GCA_018420115.1 Euura saliciscinereae | reverse complement strand
CCTGTCACGAATACACCAGAGGACACTCAGGTGAATGATCCTGTAGACGCAAATACTACCAAAGTCACATACATTAGAGATTTAACAGCTGAACTCGCGGAAAAGCAACAGAGACAGAAAAATAGCGAAACTCAAATCTCCACAGTCAATAAACATTTTCAAAAGAAGTCCGCAAGTAATATCGCACCGCCACGCAGACGAGATAACGACATTCGTTTCAAATCTTTCACCGTCTCCAACCATCAATCAGGCGTATTTAAAAGTCCTTCGGACTCGGATAACGGAAAAATTGTCAAGAAAAATCATAAGCGAATTCCAAAACCTGTTTATTCGAAGTTCTCATTCGCCAAACGCGAATATTTACCGCAGAATAGCCAATCCAAACCCATGGCCGGTACCTCTAGAGATCTCCACCCAAAAATTACACTGTCGTTAAGCCACTTCCCCATACATTCAGACGACCTGCCTCCAATAACGGATTCGATTGCCAAAGAATCAAATTTTGATTCGGATTCGATCAAACAAATAGATAACTCAGCTCATTGCATCTCAGCTGACTACACAGCCTCGCTTGGCGTAGCAGAGCGCAAGGTAACACGAGAACAGATACGCGATAAGAGATTCAGAGCAACCAAACCAAAGCTTACAGATGATTCTGACCGTTCAGCATCAAAACAAGTTGACATACCGAAGAGTCATACCAGACCTCCTCCTCGACCTCCAGATTCAAATACAAAAAGACCGTCATCCGAAATTCTACCTCCTCCTCGACCGCCAGATTCAAATACAAAAACGCCGGTATCCGAAATTCTACCTCCTCCTCGACCGCCAGAGTCGAAAACAAAAAGACCGTCACTTCAAATTTTACCTCCTCCTCGACCCCCTGACCCTAGTGCAGACTCTCCGCCGTCCAACGCCTTATCTCCTCTTCATACGACCAAACGCAGATCTCCTCCATATCGTTCTTCTCCTCCATCAGCTGTAGACTCAGACCAAACATCTGACACTCCTGTTCGCTTATCAACGACTCACACACCTTCAAACCAACACAGCAAACATCCGATTGACGAACGCGACCTTAACAGCGATACTTTTGATTAACCGATGGTAATATCCGTACTTCCAACCGCAGAAATCTCTGACCCCTCAATGATAGTTTCAACCTACAAGTATCAACAGACAGATTCACTTTAGACTTTTCAAACCAGACAAATTAATTTTCAAACAATTGCCAGAAGCCAAACCTATTCTCTTTCCCACATTTACAAAAATCGTTAGCAAAAAAAAAAAATAAAAAAATAAATGAAAAAAATTATTGCAGTATAAATTGAGTTTCAATATTCGCTACTCTTGAACAAATTAACCGATTGCAAGATAAAACAGATTCTTGCGACGCATTCTTGATCATCCTTCGAAATTTAGTTTAACAACACATTTTTGAATATAAGCTTAGTATTACAATACCGATAATCGATAATCATTACATAACTTTCATGCATCAGAACAACCCCATAAAGAAATTTATGTTGTGACCGTTCAGTACACCCACAAAAGGCTAGAACATTTATATAAAGACCATTTATATCTAAATAGTTCATGACTTCAAAAATATTTCTCTCGCTTGAATATATTATTTACCCATTATCCCATTTCAATTAAAATAAAGTATTATAATAAGATAATATTTGTACGCACCAACATTCAATAAATCATTTTCTTTTTCCCTCCGACCTTTACCACATTAGATTACTAAGAAAAATTGTATTAGATTAATACCCATATTCAATCATGACCGAATTTCAATCAATAGTTAACTTCATATATCACACAAAAATTAAACACTGCATTCGTATTGTAAACCAAATTCACAACAACACAAACACCTTCGATAACTGAACTACCATTTTAGAATAATTTTCAAAATTTGAGTAATCATAAGAAAAACATTGTAAATTAACCATAAGCGCATTTATTCTTAAGATCATTGCATCAAATTGTATCAAATTCATATCCATAAGTAACTTTAGATCAATAGCCATATTTTGTAATACACGATATTGAACACATTCATATCATTGTTAATTCACAACAACACGAACACCATTATTAATTTCGAACCAATTGAAAAATTTCATTTAATTCATAAGCCAAATATTGTATTCTGACCATTCAAACGTACATCTGCCTTAGCCATATCTAATCTTAAGACAGTAGATACCTGTAATCAGAACCTCTTCTTTCTTATACTTCGTATAGTAGAAACATATGCTTAACACCCTATGTTTCATCTAACGGGGGGGGTGTTACGTCTGGACCTTCAGTCCACACGTCACTCTCACCTATCCCTATCTATTAATAATACTTAATACTTATTAGCTTATAGTAATTAGATAGTCTGCTTCCTGCGCTCTTATTTCTTTTCGCTTGAAGCTGGAGTCTCACGCGCTATCTGAAGCTGTGCATCCGGACTGCTTGTGGGAAACTGCACATCGTCCGATGCACACTCAGCTGCACGTGGCCTCCCACTTTAACTCTTTCGGAGGTTACCTGTTTCTTACAGAAACGGTAACACCTCACTTCTTAACTTGATCTTAACTGGTAAACAGCTATTAGTAGATAAGCTTCTTGTACTTAGACTTAGACTTGATTGACTTGAATAAAAACTGTTATACAGAGGTCACTGAATTCTACGCAGAAAGTCTTTATTAAAATAACACTGTGCTTTTCTCTTGATACCTTCGGTATACTTCTGTATTTTTACACGGGGTGAACCCTATAAAAATACTTGACAGGCTCTGCTTGTAACACTCGCAGAAGCGGTCTTGTTACACTGGCGGCAGCAGCGGTCTTGTTACATGTTCAAAAAAATTTCGATAAATTTTGAAAAAAAAATTTATAAAATTTCTTTTTTTCTTTGTTTTTGTCATTATTAGTTTGCAAAATTTAACTACATCAAATATCCTCAAACAAATTCTTCAGTAAAATTTTCATCGTTTTTTTTTCTTATTACGAGATCGACAATAATACTGTCATGAGATAGCTCCTTGATGATGACGAAAAAATATACAAAATATTTTTTTGTTCGTCTTTTTCATCAAAGGTCCTTTTTTATTATTTTTTTCTGAATAAACGTATTGTTTTCACACAATCTGAGTTACGATTTCATTGCTCCATCTCCCTTATTTGATTTATCATTCGTTACTCTGTGTTGTTGTAATTAACATAAAAGTATCCGTTAATGTAATCTGCGATTCATCGTTAGTTGAGAATAAAATGTCTTCTGAATGGTATAACATATCATGTAATAAATGATGTGGTAAATTGCATAATAAATCATATACAAAATAATATTATAAATCATGTAACAAACTACATGCCAATTTCGGTCATAAAATCTTGTGGTTTATCATATGATTTGACATGTGATTCATTAGGTTTTTTTTTATGAGATAAATTATATCATCTTTTTCAGTAGGGAAAAGAAATCTATGATTAATCTGAGGAATCTGATAAGCCTGTGAGGCTTGAGGATAACCTGCAAGCTTGGATTTCACCTAGTTTCTAGGTGAATACTGTAGAGCTTGAAACAAACAAACTCAATCATTGGATTTGAGATTAGCCTGCGAGTTCAGATGTTGCTCAGTCCCTATCATAGATACTTTGAGAAGCTCAATGAATTCCTCAGAATTACTGGACAGTAATATAGCAGGTGATGGATGGAATTGGATAAGAAGACCGACAGAAGAGTCAATTCCACATAAGATGCTCTGCATCAGATTTTTAGTATGAGATACTCTCGAGTTAAAAACTCGACAACAATAGCGTATACGTGCATAATGTATATCAACGTATCGAATAATATCAAGGAAATAGATGTTGCAATTCTGAATGAGTGCAATAACTTTCTTTCTTTCGAGAAATTACTTTTAGCATCATTATATTGTTAGAAACCTTTTTCACTGAATCATCTGTTGCGAATCACGAAACTAATGGGATGAAATCGCGGTGCCAAAGGACGCATAAGACAATACCAAGGAGTGAAGTCTCTTTCAACAGAAATCACATAGATTCATTACCAATGAAACAGGTTTGACAGTTTACGTTCCTGGATCACTCTTCAACGAAAAATGAGGAGAGCCCATTAGAACCACGCTTAACAACGGGAAAAACCAAACAGCTTATAAACTTTTCAGTCACCTTACTGTACGATATAGTTGACAGTAACACACGATTATCATTATAAGAGCCACTATTGTGGCTCGATCCGATTGGTGTTCGCAGGCCTAGACGTCTTTATATATTTACGAAGCCCCCGTTAATATACTATTTTCTCCACACGGTAGAGGTGAACTCAAACAACTTTCAGTTACCATACGCAAATCTCTATACGAAAACTGCAGCAGAATTCGTTCATTTGAATGAAAAAAAAAAAAAAAAAAAGGGGGGGGACGTTGGAATTCAATGTTACCCAAGGCTGAATTTAATTCCCGTCCTAACGTCGGCGATCTCCCCCTTGTATCAAGCACCCGGAGGGTTGCTTTCTTCTATGACACCTGAAACCGTATTGATGAATTGCAACAGCCATATCAACATTCTATACAGACAGTTTCAACCGAAATTGCTTCGTACGCTTTGAACATCTACATGTGATCTTGAGGACGAGACCCGAAGTATAATTGAACGATTAAACGAACTTACCTGTAAGTGAAGTTCTATCGTAATTATACCGAGGGTCTCGTCCGAAAAGATCACACACCCACCCTAACGAACATGTTCGCCCAAAAGATTTCAAGGAAATTCTTTCACCCAATTTGGTACGAACAATTTTCGGGTACCCTAGTAGCGTTGCTCTCACTCCCCAGAATTTGCGAAGATTCTGGGAAGTCTGCCTATAGAGACAGTGCAGAATCTCTACAGGCAACTACGACTGCTTGCAATCTGACAGCAGAACCAGGCAAGACCTCAAATGGAGCAAATTTGGATATCAGAGCCACACACGAATGTGGAGATAGACAACTGTGTATCTGTAGCTGCAACTTGCAGACGGACTGTAATCGTTTCGCTACTAGGGTGTACTTTGAAGATTATGAATAGATCGGGAGGACAGCGCCCCCTAGTTAGAAGGGCGCGCTGCCGCTTAATTTTGAACTTTAAAATCGTGGCATTTAGTAGGTCGGAGTAGTGGTACTACATGTGATCTTTTCGGACGAGACCCTCGGTATAATTACGATAGAACTTCACTTACAGGTAAGTTCGTTTAATCGTTCAATTTTGTATTAAAACCACACTTGAACGGGGTATTGAAAATCTGATGAAAATACTCTCGAAAAGTTCACAAAAAAAACCCAAAATTTTCGTATTGGAACTTTTTTCAAACATCGTTCACGTTTTGAGCTATGTAGGCGCGAAAAGTAAAAAAATAATTGAAAATCAATTTATTCGATGATTTTTCGTGAAAGAATGATGAGTCGAAAAACTCGAAAAAATCTGAAAAAAATCACAGTTCATCCTTTCAACATGCAGTTTGACTGTGCAAAAGGACAAGCAAATCGAAAGGGGTCAGGGAAAAAATCTCGTTTTTTCGGTCGATTTGACGTGGAATCCCCCATAATTACTGTCTAATATTGATGTATACACTGTAAAAAATGCGCGGATTCTATAGTGGTCCACCCCGTTTGTAGTCAAAATACCCCGTTTGGTGTCGAATTCAACACTAATCAGAGTAAATTTAGAAAAAATAGCACCGATTGTGGTAATTCTACACGGAACGGGGTGGATACGAGTCTATTACATATCATATAGTTTGAAACTACGTACTATCAACTGGCCCATAGGCTCAAAAAAGTTTAACTCGTTGTCATACATACTATGCGTGCAACTTTGTAAAAAAGAAAAAAAAAATTAAAATGAACCTACGTCAATTACTCACCCTAGCCCTCGTGGTTAATTACTTCGTTGTTCGGGTCACTTATACACCGTGAAAGTTTCCGTTGTGAAACACGCACGTCTCCAGAAAGCCCGTTCCCCGAAAAACACGTGTCCAAAAAACGCCGTGTCCGAAAAATTTGGTGTCCAATAGCAACGTATCCGAGAAATTTGGTGTCCGATAATGACGTGTCCGAAAGGGACTTTCGTGGATCGATATTTAGCTAGCAAAATTATTGGACACGTGTCCAATGGGATCCGTGTCTAATCCGAAAGTGTCCTAACAGGGCCAGGTCAGAATTAGCACGTGCCGTACGTACGGTTGCCTGCTTCAGGCGCACCGAGTGGCCCGCATAACGAGAAACTTACGAGGCATTCCGTGCCAACTCGAACAATGATTTGCCCTTCACAATTTTGGATCGGTTTCACTATTTTCTTATACGGTAGCCCTCATTTTCAAAAACACTTTGAATTTTTTCTGATTTTTAAAAATAACCGTTAATCATTTAGGCACCTTCGAAGTTCCAAAAAGATAGAAGTTTTTGAAAATTCTGAAACAATTCTCAAAAATCCTTGGTTCCAACACAATTCCAACAGTTTTTGTTGTATGATTTTTTGTTTCTGCTTATCTAAAGGAAACTTACTCGATAAACATCTAGTCCTGTCGGCTGCAAAAAGTTTTTCAAAACAAATTCCACACCAGAAATACCCCTAGAAAAATTCTACAGCTTCGATTCATATAGCTGCAAATCATGATCACTGATTTCTTCAACCGCGCCTTTTGCATCCAAGAAAATCTGATTTTCGGGCTATCATCCAATCGCGAACAATTTTATTGCGAGACTAGCAACTTCAATGAATAAATATGTGAATTGTGTGGATGTTTTTCTCAATTTTCCATCCAACTGTCGTGTTCGTCGTCCGACTATCACACGTCACATACCCGCAAGTTTCAATTTCATATAACACGCTTGGAACATGCATGCATTAGGAAGACCCTATACATGGTGAACAAGACAAGTGCACCGAAACGTCTTAATCATTACGAAGATGTCTGATAAAGATTATAATTTTCTAACGTGGCCACATCTGCAGTACTTCTGGTGCGACCGAATCGTACGATTCGTTGGTTCAGAGAATCTTGGCATCATTTTCGGGGCTTATTTTATTTTCATATTCGTTATGCATCACCACTATGTTTTGTAAATTTTTTCAGGAAATAACATTTATTATTCATCTGCTTCGCAATAAACCTTTCACACATAATACGACTTCACAAAATAGTATTTTCGTCTCAATTTTCATACGTTCGATATTTATACTAGGTTCACCTGGTATGCCTGATTTTATTTTGTTGCCGAGATCACGCTGCAGCATAATTCATCACTTTTTGATCCTAAAATAACCATGTTGGGTAACCAGTTGCGGTCACAAAAGTATCAGACAGATCAAGGCTACATTACCATTTGTACTTTGGATATAAATTGATAGTTTCATCGTCCACTCGCGATATCGACAATGATAAAAGTATCACTTGGCCGAAGGTTTTCTTAAGTAAACGATAAACACGTAATATCTGGACAGTATACTGTATTCATCTTCCTTGTTGTTATTCTTGTTGAATATTATTTTTTGTTTCGCTATTTCTCTTATCAGATCTTTCTTGTACTCCTCCCTCAGGTCGACTGGCATACGTTCGATGAAAGGGTTCACAGCCAGAATGTATTCTGAAACAAGTGCCATGATCTTTAATCCAACAACTGCAATTGTAGCGGCAGCATTTTGCAATCAAACTCATCACAGTTTCGTTGCAGATTTGCTGTCATGTTGCTGCAGCATTCGGTAAAAAGTGCCGAAGATTAGTAATTATGTCAAGCCGGATAATAAGACAGAACCAGAATCGTCTCAGTTGCAAAATCAAAAAGTCGACATTTGACGTTGCCAATAAGAGGAAGACGCTTATCGAATAAAATAAACTTACTGCTGAGGGTGTCGGGGGTGTTGAAAACGTAACTCCTTTCCCTGCGGCTACAGTGGCGGACATCGAAGCCGACGTCTTTAACCAGAGACTTGAGGGTCTCGCGTTTCCGTTCCGTGTGCTGGAAAGCTGGGATGTATCGACCCACGTCCTAAGATGAAATTGAAAAAGAGTTAGGCGGATCGTTTTATGTCAGAACATTTTGAAAACTGATCTGGATTCTGTTTCAGTTGTGTTCGGCAAGCCCCATAGGTATCTAATTTGAATTTGAATTTATTCTCAATACAGGGTCGTACCTTCATGTAGGGCTGATAGCGAGGCATTGCTGCCAGCACTTCGTAAGCGTTGAAGCCGGAGTCGTTGGACATGAAGACCAAGAATGCGGTTCCTTCGGGTCGAAGTAGATTATAGATGTTTTTAAAGGCCTGTCTGAGATCAAGGATGAAGCTATAAGTTTCGATTCTCATCTACCGGTCCACGATTCGTTTTACACTCCTCAAAAGAAGTAGTAGATAATTAAATTGGAGCAACACCTGATAACGGACCGAAAAGTCATCAACTTTCAAATGCTTGTAAATCTTGATCAAGACGTCGTATCGAAAACAAGAAGTTTGTACAGATTGAAGCTTGAAGTATCTACTCCCACTTCCAGATTGATGAGTACACCGCCCCGAAGCGATTGCTGCGCAAATCCACGTTTAAATGTCATCTTGCACGCTGCGGAGATTTTTTTGTTCAATCCATTCCAAGTGACAGTGCCTTCTGGTCAAAGTGACAGAGCCAAAACAATCTTCAAATTGCCATAACTTTTGACAGGATTATCGTGGAACAATATTCGATCGATCGGTTTTCAGACATTTTGATCATTATTTAGATGCATCAGTAAGATTAATTTTTTTTTTCATTTTCTCAATTTTGATTTCTCTTCTGGCAAAGAGAATATCGCACCCCTAAGAACAATAGTGTAACATCTAAAAAAATCTCGATCCGAGAAAATCGTGGTTCAAGTGAAATCAGTTCTAAATCCACGTGACCACATATTTTCAATGGGGGACAATTTTTTTTAAATAAAGGAAATAATCCGCTGAAATGTACTAGATGATAAAAAAGTAATATTACATTGGTATCTGGCTGTTGCGATCAAATAACGCCGTTTTTTCAGTTATTAAACCAAATTTCAATTATCCTGCTGGTGCAATACCGTAACAACTAAAAAAAATCTTAAATCGTTGAGCAATATTGTAATAAGTCAAAAAATATTTTTGAGATACTACAAAATGATTTTGAAGATTTTGAGCTATTACATTATTGCACCAAATCAGACAGAAAAATTATGACTTATTGCTCTATTGCTCCAAAATATTGATGAAATTCGCGACGCTCGGAGATATTCTACTATTGCACCAAGAAAATTAATTTTTGTCTATTTATTACAGTATTACACCACGGAAATGTAGTTTTTCTCAGATATTACAGTGTTTCAAATGAATACCTACTGTTAATTTATTTATAAAATTGGTACACTGGTATTTTCAAGTAATATTCATTTACTAGCTAACAATTCAATCAATTACCTTTGAATTTCAAGAATAACAGTCTATTATTCATTGTACCGTGGGTGCATCCCGATTTTTATATTTTCGTACATTTTTTTTCAGTTGTTACAGTATTGCACCAAAAAAGTCAATTTTTTCGAACTGTTACACTATTGCACCAAAATCTCAGCCAGTTTTGAGTTGTTACAGTATTGCATTCACCAGCTCTAATTATCTTCAACATCAATACTATAACTTCCTGTTTTTTAATGTTACATCGATCTAAAAAAAATCACTTTTTTTGTCCAAATGCTACGTCATTTGACAAGTAATATTTATCAGTAAAACGAAAATTGGAAAATTTGGACTTGCTACACTATTTTTCTAGGGGTGCGATATGTACCTTCGAATACATCCAAACTGGAGGCTAAATGCAACCGCCAAAACTCGATCAACAAATCCTGTCAAAAGTTATGGCAATTTAAAGATTTTCCGGGTTCGGTTGCTTCAACCAGGCGTGCAACAGCAATGTTCAAAAACGCGTTTTGAAGCTGAACAAATTACCGAAATTTATTTTAAGAAAAAATAGGATGGCGTTGAAATTGACATTCCAACGTGGATCTGCACAACAATCGCTTCGAGGCGGTGGAAAATGATTTAAAAAATCCATTTAGTGGAAGTGAAAGACCGACCTCTTGGCCAAGAGTTACGAGCATTTTGAAGTTCATCATTTTTTGGTCCGTTATCAACTTTTCCATTGCTTCAAGCTTTTGACGTAATTTTCCCTTTTCTTTTGAGCTTACTTGGAGCATAGCACAACTCACCGCATATCTTGGCACCAGTGTAAACAGTAGAATGACGTTATGTGGTCGAATTGTTCTATAAGATCTTCCGGCAGGTCCCGCGACTCGATGTCCAGTTTGACGAATGACAGCCGGCTGTTGTCTCTGTATTTTTCCTTACCGTAGTTCAACATGGGTTCCGAGATGTCTGAACCTGTGTTAACATGGTTTCATCATCATCCCGACAAACTTCAGTTGCGTTAGAAAAAGTTAAAAGACGTCTACATGACCGAGCGAGACTTACAGACAATCGTGGCATCCGGATTCAATCTTGGGAGTATTACATCAATCGTCACATCGCCAGGGCCTGATCCAATGTCGAGGCATCGTCCGGACATTTTTCTAATTTCGTCGCCGTATTCGTCGGTGAAGTCGTCGGCGTCGCGACGCTGCATTTCGTGGGCCACCATGTACAACGCCGGCTGGTCCATGACAATCACTTAATATAAACGGAAGTTGGGCTGGGCCCTGATCTGTAATTTCAATCACGCATTCACTGAAACGTGTTCAAGGAAACTGCGAGATTTCGAAAGAAAAACAAAAATGAAAATTACAATCATAAATTATAATTATAATTACAATGCACGGGGGGTCCGCCGTTGATTGAAAATAACAATGGAATTAATCCCCGCCCCTGCAGAATCCGGAGATGAGCCGAGAGTATCGTGATCTTACCTTCCTCGCAGCGTCGAGCTTCCGGTAGGGAATTAAAAATGCGGGATCAGTAGAAAAATAAATCACTTTGACCGATCCTCGAGTTCTGCGCGGCAGTATTTCGTGGGACCCCCCAACCAACCTCTAATCCGTTGCTTAATGTCGAACTGGTAACTTCCCCAGCCCTCTTTCGACTTATATAGCCCAGTCTTCCACCTCTCCGGAGTCCAAGTCGCCCGGTGCATCTCGTCCTCCAACTCGCCTTTGCATTACCGGTACGCTTTTTTTTGTTGGTTTCATAAAAAATAAACTTTCGGGATTCACGGTCTCTACTTCTTTGATTAGCGCGGCAGCTGCACAAGACTGCCATCGCAGTCTGAAGAAACAAACCTTTTGATATTTGGCACACATTTGTCCATATAGAAAAATTGTACGAAGGGAGCTGATAGTTTCTTTCTCAATTGATAAGTATCGAATGATTGTCATCGTGGTTCGCTTTTATTTTCTCCTATGGTGAGAGAAAGGTACACGAGAGCGAAAGAGACGCAAATAATTTATACTTGATGGACTTATTTTCGTATTTTTTCTAAGATCCTTTTTATATTTTCCAATTTTCCATAATAACGACGCGGTGACAGCCATGAATAAGAAATAACGAAACTGAACTTCTTGTCCTCAGCGAGATAAAAGTATCCTCGGGACTTTTAACCACGATACAAAAATAGTGTTTCGTTATCCGTCAATCGGTATCCGTACCCATTCGCGATGTCCTCGGTGCCTATTTCCGCTGATATTTCAATCGTACTACGAAAGTCGAAGTCGAATCGCGACAATGATGTTAACAAACTTCTCACCGTCGTATAATTTACCGCGAACCATTTGTCATACTCAACAAAAGAACGAAAGACCTAGATTATCTGTGGGTCGAGCAAGTCAACGCATTGTCAAAGTCTTGTTGGAAGTACGACTGTAAAGTCGTCCATTGTCCGTACAGAAACCATCAGGTTTGATATGTAAAAAAATTTTTTTTCATCAAAGTGAGCAACACTTGATAAAACCCTTCCGAGTCGTACGTATATCTCTCCGGGCAAAACTCCACGAGGACAGCCCAATCGTGATTGACTAGTAAATAGAGCTGCGGTAACGATAAGGACCAATAGTAGCTACGTTTACCCATGACAATGGTCATCTTAATTAAAAGATGTTTGAGAACACCGCGAGGCTGAATGACGACGGAGGGGAGAGAGTGAGAGAACTAGATTTTCCGGTTGGGACGGAATTGGGAAACTTTTTAAGTAAGGTCACGGTCCTTCGTCGGTTCCGAAAGGGGTTGTCAACCTCGGTGAGTCTGAGTCCCCCCACCCATCGGGCATGATTGCGTTAACCACACGCGGGGCACCGTATAGGGAACGGAAGGTATTCGGTATGAATCCACTTGATCAAAAGTAGAAAAATACACTCGTCTCATCTGGGGAATATTTGGGACCGAAACCAGGTAATATATGGACGGAAAAAAAGTAATGGACTGGTGTACCAACGCGGGTACCCGACTCACTGGATTTTTATGGAATGAAATTCCATTCCCAAAGTACCCGAGTCTCCGAAGGTCGCCGTTGATTCGAAATATCACGAAATATTCACCCCGCCCTTCCCCCTCTCTCCTTCGTCAGTCTGGGAGACTCGAGTAAAAGAACGGGGGGAGAGAAAGAAAAAACATAACAGGGCAGCGAAAGAAGGGCGAACAACGCTTCGGGGTACCATTAGAATCGTTTATTTTGTGTGAGGTCATGAACCTACCGAGATGGGGGGGAGGGAGGGTTGAGAGTCCCAATTTAAAGGGCCCAAAACTCGTTGGACGAGTTGAATGGCCTATTTGCTCCGTACCCGGGACCAGCTTAACTAACCTAGGGTAGAGCTGGTGGCCCGATGGTCTCCAACAGACGTGTCGAGCTTCGCGAATGATCCAGACAATTCCGGGGATCATTTGCCGTTCGGGCTCTTGAAAAACTATTTACACGTTTGTATTTTCGTCGAGACTTTGTCGAAGAATGCATCATCCGATTATACAAACGTACAGACGTGAAATGTCCATTAATTATCAAAACCGTTACGTCAGAAGTCCTCGACCCCGAATAACCAACTATAATCTCTAGCCACTTTCTACAGTAAATTTACCAAACGAATAACTCCACCGGCTTGGAACTCGTTTCCTCGGTCAACATCTAACGAGCTTTTTATCTCAATATGTCGAGAGTGTCAATTCTCGTATGTCGAACACGAAATATAATAAGAATCTCTAACACGATTGTCAGCTGGACGTGCTCGGTGTGCGACAGAGGACAATTGGACTCCTGGTCGGAGGTCAGTTACTGATAAAAGCGTATCGAAGTAACAGATTAAAATATCTCCGAAGTCTGCCCGACTCATCTTGCCCTAGTCCCTACGCCCATTACGCCGAAACCTGTTACAGTTTCGGGGAGGAATTTGTGCAGGTGCGTCTGGTGTTGGGCCGAGCACGTATTTGCCATTCGATAGTGCAGATACTGGTTCCCAGGCTGGACGTACAATGCCTCGGCTCTACCTTGACCTTGGAAAGGACCACTTCTCGAGCAGCATTTTCGGGCCTGATCGACTCGAGAAGTATTGTGTTTGGGAGCAGGTTTGGCGTATTTGAAACCTTTCCTTACCGTTTGCTTTATATTCCCTTGCCTGTACCAGTACGAGTACCTAGATAGAATCGCGTTGGTTACTTCGAACATGAAAAAGCGGAACAGCCGTCGAAATTAGTCAAGCATAGTCAAGGGAAGCTAGAGAAGCACGAGCAATTGGGAGATGGCAGAAAGTTCTCAATTCTCCTTGCGGCGTTGACGTAGTTCGAATCTAATAACAATTTGTACTTCCAGGTTGCTGGATGGGAGTTTGAAACTAGAGGCTCGTGGGATGGGCCGACGACCGACGTCGTGAGCTATAGGTACAATCGGGACCAGACGCACTTACAGGACGGACCAAAAGATGCTGCACGAAATAACAACTGTGGCATCGAAAGAATCAATTCCGTTTAGTTTCGGGAACTGTTTCTCCCCGATTTTCACCGAGTGTCTTATCTGGAGGACACGCGTACTTTGGTATTTGCTTCGTACCTATTTACGTATGCGTGGACACACTCCATCCACAATCTCGCTACGTACAAACCGGCTGTAGCCGACCTAATCAAATACATATATTTTGGTGCTGTGCAGCAACCCTCAACACGATCCCCATAAACATGACGGGATAGGCGTTTCATCTGTTCCATTCACCCCGCTGTTCGCCCTTTTTCCCGTTCCACAGTCAAGGCTGTCGCGTCTGTGAAATCCGAATCTGACAACAGACAACCGCGATAAGCCGAAGAACAATTGTCAAGTATCCACTAAGCAACTATATCTATAGACAAACTGGTCGACCATGTGGGTACACCGCAAGCATCCAATAGTCGATCAGCCCTCGAGCGAAGATGGATGTCGGTGTGTGAGGCAATGATACATAGCCGACGAGGCATCGTTCCCGGTACCGACGAAGGTGTCTGTGGAACAACCTGTACGAGTGGACGACTGGGTAATCCGTGACCCTTTCTCCGCACCAGCCTCGCCTCGACCATCGCGACTGACGCTCTTTGGCGTGCCTAGCCGCCCACAGCCCTTCCGCTTCCTGGTGAATTTGTAGCATCTACCACGGCAAGGCGCCCTCCGCGAGTGTATCGAGTGCCAAGGATGAGAGGCGAGGAGTAGCTGAAGCCGGAACTGGAGCTGGAGATGGTGGCGGGGGTGCGAGAGGAAGAGCAGAGGAGGCAGGCTTTGATAAATGACTCCCGGAAAAAATCCGAGTCGATACGTCTTGCTCAAGATGCGGGCAGCGGTATCGGGTGCCGGGCTACCGACACCAACACCAAAGCGAAGACGATCACCGTTGCGTACACAGGAAAGAAAAATACGAGATTGCGATTAAGTGGGCCGATGGATTAAACGGTTTTTTTTCGGAAACGTGCCCCTCGCTCGCTTCCTCCCTGTATCTTTTTTCCATCTCCTCCGCCGTCATCATCGCGTTGCCTCTCTTTCGGGAATTATGAGGACCGAGGAGAAATGGAAATTACGGATGAGCGGCTAGAAGAGAACCTGCCCTCGGCTTCCCTTCGCTTGGCCTTGAACCACCGCCGTAGTAGGCCAGCTGGGCGTTAACCTGAAAGAGGAACGAGAACAATCGGAAGTCACGATTGGGATGCCAGAAGTGTCGTTCCGGGTCTAATGCGGAGTAAAGCGGAGACGGTATTGAGCTCGTGCATTTTCATCGCTCCGAAGTCGAAACGAACGTGTTGAGTAGCTGGAGGTTATTCGGTGGTCAAATGTTCCGACCACGTCGAATCATATCCTTCCTCAAGTACTACTCAAGTTCGTTCAGCTCTTCTGCAAGCAAAGTAGCGAGAAACTTCTTAACGAGGAAATCGTGTATTCGAGTAAATAAAGGACACACATAAGTTTATTTATAATCTGACCAATTTAAAGTTCACCCCCGGTCATGAATACAAATGTACGACACGTATTTTCCCGCAATCTCTAATGTCGTTTTGATTACGGTTGGCTCAGCAACCCATGAGTTGATTATGCAAGGAGTTGAATCGATTGAAAAGAGTTTTTCTTGGTGGGTTATCGAAGGCGGGCTGATCAAGTCGGTATTTGTGCGCGCAATTTAACTGCTCGGACGTATTTTTGCCGGATCATCATCTTGTAACGTGCCAAAATGGCGACTGGCAGTCGATTGTATTATACAGTCGGGCAGGTCCGAATGGACGCCATGATTTCACGGGCCGGATCGCGGGCAGATGCTATCTTCCATTAATCTCAGGGCAATCGGAATTAGCATAATTGACGGAGTGTAGAACGCGTTCCTCCGGCGCGGGACGCCATCTTGTATAATTCACCGATATATCTCACTCGGCGTGCTCCTTGGAATAGAACTTTGTTCCTCTGCTATACCCACATATCCCGCATCTACGACTTTCCGTACCTTGACTCCACCTCGATAAAATTCAGGTACTCGAACCATCCGATTGAACTTCCCCCCGTCCGAATCGCTGGTCAATTATTTCAAGACATTCGTCGTCGTTTTGCAAGACGTAGCCGGGGCGTGGGTATTTTCCTGCGGGGTGAGAACCGAGAAGAGGTGGTGGGACACGGCAGTGGTGTAGGGGAGGTTGGCGACACAGCCACATCAATAATACATGTAGTCTGCCAGCCCCCACCGGCGACCCCCGCCTGCCGGGAGTTCCACCGCTGTTTTCCACGTCTTGAGGTTGACTGCGGAACGCGGAGCTGCACGGGGACCAGGCGTCGATGAGACTGACCTTTAGCTCCGTCCATTGTTCGGCTAAGTTTACCGCGTACGCAGAGCTTAGGCATTCGAGTTTTGCCCCAGATATGTATTATGAATCATCGTACCGCTCCGAGGCTCAGAAAAAATTGTACTCAACGGAGCCATTCGCTACATGTACTCGCTCCCACACCACCGTGCACCGAGGAGATAAAGAATCTTCCACGTACGCGTGTGTACATACTCGCGAAAAAGTTTTTGCAACTTTTTGAACGCTCGCCACGGGACCATTCATCACGCAGATAGGTATGTTCGCTCTTCAGACGAACGCGGCGTGTCTCGTCTTCACGCGTAGCCATACATCTTTTCAACTTTTCAACTTTTCAACGTCTATCCAGCACCTTTTTACAAAAGCTCACTCGAATTTCAAGACACCAATGTTTGATCTCGAATGGGCGGAACTATGATTCGCACAGCATTCGTCCATTCTGAGGTATAAATAAATCTCGTTGCCATTTTGTATCAGGTTTGCGTGTGCTTGTGAGGGAAAGAAAAAGAAAAAAGTTTGCCCTTCGACAACCCTCGGTAACCCTACTTCTCACGGCTCTCCTTCTGCTATTCCTCTGCTTCCTTCTTTTCCTCCTTCGCCACCACGGAGCCCGGGCGTACCAGTAGATATTACCGAAAGAACCATCCATTTTAAATGTCCCCCTTAAATCTCCAACACCAGCAGCACCCACTGCCGGTTTCGTTCGGCGCTGATCCCCGCTACCTTGGGTCCTGTTCCTTCCACCCCTAACTTTTATATCCACCTAAATCCATCCATTTTAAATGACGGATATTTTCTCCGAGCGACTCTCTGTATGGATTTTTATATTTTCCTCACCGAGCGAAGAGACGTCGGCGAGGAAGGAAAAGAAGGTTCGCTCTATGGTACAGCAGGGATGACGTGGGGGGTAGGGACGGAAGTAGAGAACGGGATAAAGAGAGAACCCGCAACCTCCCGCGGCAGCGTGTGGGAGGGGGGTAGGTTTATTGTTCATGCTTTCAGGAATAAGTGTTTCTGCTGCCTTCCAAATACATGGCTGCCAGGATTTTGTGAATCCTCGAAAATTGCGAAATTCAAACTCGTTAAACATGTTAGAAATGAAATTGAGATCAGTACAATAATCCCGATGGTCACATCGTCGCAGAATTCGCAGCCTGCGCTGTATGCAACCCCGCATACACCAACGTGTAGCGTGAGAGGCTTCCCTGGAGCAGTGAATCTGTATCGCACCGTAACCTCTGTGTAATCGAATGCTATCGTAACGAAGGAGAATTCGTTCAACCTTTCAGGTATCCAAAAATTGTTGCCGAAAATTCTAAAATCTCAATTTGCACCCCTCACAACTGTCTTCTTTTAGCAGTATGGAGTTTCTAGATATATGGAAGCCCTGCAAGCTCTTACAGCTTCGTTGCACCGTCACTTAGTCTTGTCTTGGATGGAACGTGTTCCACTTCATCTGATTTCACGTTAAAACTCAGCAATGGGATCGACGAATTAACGTCTGGAGTTGGCAGTCGAAAACTGGAAAAGTTTCTCGCCTCCGGCTTGGACTTGAATTCAGTTTTGCGGGGGCAGATTGGCGGCGGTTCTATCTCTTTAAGAGGACAGTGCCTTCGGATCGATAGGGCCAGCAATCATATTTTGAGGTACACGCGAGTTCCTCGAGGGATTCAGGTGAAGTGGGAGGGTATAACGGCCTACGGATTGATGGAGGTCTTCCACCAAGAAACCGTTTCGGACCGAGGGATGTTCGTGGTGCGGTCTATAACCCAGGACAGTCCATCGTGTCCGATTTTTTTGGCCGATTTTAACCAAAGTGTGAACGTGTGCGGATCGTAACTCCGGCTTCGTAGTCTCATATCAATTCGGATTAAAGGCCATCGCGACTTTTCACCATAGTTCCGAGTCCACCGAAGAGTTATAGAATACGTAAAAGTAGAGTAAATTCCAGATTGCGATCCCACGAATATGCCGCCCCCTCGTATCAGAGTAGGCGTGTAGGTGTAGTCCGTATTTTCCTGAAAGTTCACCATCTGCCATGAGCAACAAAAAATCCTCGTATTCGTGAGAACTCGGGTGGATCTCAGCTCCGGCGGTGAGCTTTAGGGCGTCGCGAGGCGGGGGTCTGGGGCTGGTTGGGAGCTTAAGTGCTTCGCTGCCGAGTGTCTGTCTCCTTCTGGGATCGAACCGAGAACTCTCTCTCCGGGATTCCCCCTCCATCCGTCGCCCACAATACCCCGCCACCCCATCAGCCCTCCGACGTTCCTCTTTCTGGGATCGAAGCGTCGCCCGCTCTGTTCTCGTCGGGAACGTCGGGGCGTTACCGCCTTCCGACCTCCGGGAGTCCCTCTGCCCTCGTCCCGACCTGCCGCCGCCACCCCCGCAGTGGTAGCTCGCAGTCGGCATCGGGGATGCGATTGGTCCCGGCGACACTCACAGACCAATGAACAGCACAAATACGGGAAACTCGGGAAATCCTCGGAGCTGCTACGCGCAGGACGACTTTCCTACCCCCGAACAGCTCAATCCGGTCCCGCAGTCACATCCGAATCTGGGAAACTCCGGGATTGGCCGAGGCAGCGGAAACGGAGGAATTTTCTCATTGGCGAGGGTTTCTCCGTTCCCACTGCGATTCTAACATCTCGAGCTTTTTATTGGATAAGTTTCTTCGAAAGCTTCGCTAGGCGACCGAGCTTCTCCATTGGTCTTTTGCCAGCCGGGAAAGCTCGTATTCCGCACTTATGCGAACGGATTCATTTTCTTGATTCTCCCCAAGATGGCAGGCGATTTGAATTTTTAACGATATTTCCTAGTTTCGGCAACTTCTCGAGTCACGGGCATAGCGACGCGCTTTGATACTCGTTTCTTTTTCCGCTCGGAATTCAAAGTAATTTCCCAAGGGTGACCGACGCGAGGAGATCTAAGGCGTAGGTATACCGGGATAAAAAGGAGGAAAAGTGCGAGAATGAGAAAACTGCCAACGACGTCTAACGCTCTGTGGTATAACGTCGCGGTAAAGCTATTCCACAATGTTTGAATAGGTCCGGAGGTCGACGGTCGCCTGAATTTTGACGCACCGACATACACCCTCGTACGCCATGTGATATTTCGAGGAAACGAAGGTTCGCCTCGGCTCTAAACTTTCGGGTTGAACCAAGTTCCTCAATCTCGAGTATTCCTCTAACAATTCCACCCTGTTGGAAGTTTGAGCGTCGTTTCCTCGTCCCAGAAAGGTACTGGAAATATTTTTATCAATTTCACAGATTCAATTACTCTCGAACGTTCACTGAATAAACCTGTTCATCAATTTCGACCGTCGACACAACAGGAAAACTAATGTGTAATAATCAAACGTTGGATTCCTTTCGGTTCACGTTACATAATCGGTAAAACGGTTGGATTGTTATTTTATATTACTAAATTTTATCGCAATTTTAACATTTTTCGTCTGTTGGATTGAATATGTTACAGGCAATAAGCAATTTTAATAGGCACAAGGCCGTTCTGTCAAAATGACATTCACTAAGAACAGTAACGTGGAAGAAACGTCACAGGAACCAAAATTATTTCCAACTGTGCAAGTCACGACGTTTAGTCTGCAAATGAATTGGATTAAACGCGTCCCGGGAGTAGAAAGATTATTATCACGTCATCGTTGCAGCACAAAACGCAAGACTTGGTAATCTCATTTTTCTTACTATTTTTTTCGCTTGTCGTACCTTGAAGCCAATTCATTAGCGTTCAATTAGACGGGAGCTTGAGGGAGAAAGTACTCTTTTAAAAATAGTACATGGTCGAGAAAGTCAGATAATCAGAACTACACTTGAATGCCTCGCTCGTTTTTCCAATCACGTAATTTATCAAATCATCCGAATCTGCAGGAAAGTGCAATGAAAATATCCTCGTATCTCAAAATGTGGACGAAAGTCCAAAGCTTCGTTACGTCTCGCAAATACCATTTTCTCTATAATATTCCAGCCTGAGCCTCCAATTATTGATCATTGTCTGTTGCAAAAAAGTAGCTTGCGAGTCGGAAGAAGAAAGCTTTAGATTTTTTTTCGTCAAAAAGTTGAATGTCCCGTCTGTGCGAGGTGACCGCAGTGGCTGACGCTGGAGGCAGAGTTAATTACTTGACAAAATTCATACCGCCCGTTACCTTAATGAAGTTTAAAAGACGTCGACAATTTTCCACTGACCGCAAGCTCTGCCGTCTACCTGGCACGGGGGGGTAACTGGTCGCGCTAAAACGTACCGCGACCGTACGAGGACCGGCAACGTTGTTCTTGCGGAGGCTTCAGTCTGGACCGCAGCCACCGGACTCGCGTCGCGGTGACCCCTGCCCTGGCAGGTTAGAGGACGTCCTACCGCTGTTTTTCGCCCCTCGTGGCTTAAAAAACGGAGAGATATAATTTCCTCGCATGGCATTCACGGGGCGTTAGCGCAAAAGGTAGAGGAAAAGGAAAACGAATACTCGAGAAACAGTTATATGGGCGAAAAATAATAAAAATAGGAGATCGAGGGGATGCGGAATAAAAAGTGGGAACAAAGCCTCTCAGCCCTCCCAGCCTCCGGCGTCCCTAAGATACGTAGGTACGTCGGTACGTATACGTACAAGAGTACGAGTACAAGTAGTGGAGCAGCAATGACAGATACAAATAGACGAGAAGACCTGGTGGAGCCGCGCCGACGCTCTGGTGAATCGAAAGCTCCGCTCCTTGGGTGGAGCTTCCGTGCTTTCTACGTCATCAGACGTACGGACAAACGGATGGGCACACAGATGTAGAAACCAATGCGGACCGACGAGTCGACGGGTGGGTGGGTGGGTGGGTGCCTGACGGCTGCGTAGAACACCGCGACCGCGGATACTCGAAACGGGGGTACCTGGCTCGTTTCAGCAACGCCCTGTAGTCTGTACCCCCTCGTTCGCCGGAAATTCTCTATAGATTCCCACATCTCGTACAACCGCCGAATTCTTTTCGACATCGAATGAGAAAAATTCAGACTCGAAACAAGATGGCGCCTGACGCCACGATATCCTGTCTGAGAAGAGGCCAAGACAGTTATCATAGAATTTGAGTAGATCTGCCAGAAGCTGAACAATGCAGAATTTGAGGTACGTGGGGCACGTCGCCGCAGAGGTGACTGAAATCTGGAATATCAGTCTCGTACGGTCGTGTGTACTTGTGATACCTATGTACACACTGTGTACGCGGTGTAGTTCGAGGAACCGGTTGGAAGCTGGGTGGGTGGGTGGCGGAGAGTAGAGAGTAGAGAGTAGAGAGTAGAGAGAATACAGAGATCTCGGAGTGGCTCGACGGAGTGCCTCGTGGAGTGCGAGTGCCCGGGGGCCTGGATCGACCCGACGGCGTTTCTCCCTCCCCCAGTCCCTCTTTGGCCCCTGACCCTCCTCAGCCGAGCCACCCGCCGACGTCCTTTCGTCTCCACAGCGTCGCTTCCCCTCCGACGGCGTTTCTCCGCTTGTATTCTCTTATGTACCTCCTTGCCTCCCACGTTCTACGTTTCCTCGTTCCACGTCCATACTCTCATCCCCCCGAAGCTCACTCACACCCCGGGCCCCACCCTGATCGCGCTTCTAAATCGTCCGCAATTCCTATCTCCACCGTTTGCGAAGCTCAGACAATTCCGACTCGAATCGACGATTCTATTCGCTTTTTATACGACATCGAGAAGACATCGGTGCTCTTTTCGTGACAGACTCTTTCTACTCTTTCGAGTTAGGATTACGGAAGATCCTCACACATCGCACCCCTAGAACAATAGTGTGGTATCTAATAAAATCTTTATCCGAGAATATCGTGTTTGCAGTGAAATCGGTTCTCAGTCAACGTGACTATACATATATTTACATTTGGAAAAAGATCTTAAAATACTCCGAAACGTACCAGATAAGGGAAAAGTAGTATCGCGTGTCAAATGGTATAAGGTCGTAACCGCCAAAAAGTCCATTTTGGTGGCAAAGGGACGTATATTTTTTTTTCTTTTGCCATTTGCTATATAACAGTGTTCAAAACGCATAGATTTATGAAAATTATCCGGAACAATAAATAAAGGTGAAAGGTCGTATGTTTGGCGGATATTTTTCATTCCTTTGTCGCAGTTCTTGATGGTACAAGGTCGTATCCGACATTCTTTTAATTTATTTTTGTCTTTTTTCAAACACTTAGAAATCCTCTGATACGCGAAGAACAATGAAAATTCCGAAGTTTTTTCAAAATTTTTACGATTGAAAAAAAAAATTATTAAAACGCTAAAAGTAAAAGGTCGCATTCGCCATTATTTTTTTAAAATCACTTTTCCAAAATACTCTAAAATCACGTGAAACGTGGAGAAAGGTGAAAGTTCCAAAGTTTTTGTCAACATTTTCAAGATTCAAAAAAATTATTAAAACGCTAAAGTTAGAAGGTCATATCCGTCATTATTTTTATTGGTTTTAATCATTTTTTCAAAGTACTCTAAAATCATGTGCAACGTGAAGAAAAATGAAAATTCCGGGATTTTTTCATAATTTTCGAGATTCACAAAAAATTATTGGCACGGTAAAGGTACAAGGTCCATTATTTTTTTTTTCTCATCTTGAGAATCGGAATTTTCATTTTTCTATGCATTTGACATGATTTTAGAGTATTTTGAAGAAGTGAGTAAAAAAAAAATAATGGCGGATATGACCTTTTACCTTTAGCGATTTAATAATTTTTTTTGAATCTTGAAATTGAAAAAAAAAAACTTTGGAATTTCCACTTTTCGCCACGTTTCACGTAATTTTAGAGTATTTTGAAAAAATGAGTTAAAAGAAAATAAGAATGGCGAATGCGACCTTGCATGTTCCTTTAGTGAAAACAATAATTTTTTTTTGCTTAGAGATAATATAGGGCATAACCGCCAGTACTTACGACCTTTCACTGTTAGTTGAGAAATTTTGCAATTTCTACTTTTCTGACGGTATTTCAACATATATATTTCGCGTAAATACGGAGAAAAAAATTTGACATGCCTTTTTACCTTTACGCGTGGTAAAAAGTCGTATATTGGCGCATACGACCTCATATCATTAGACACGCGATATTATGCTGCTATCTGCAATTGAACTATTTCATTCTTTCCAGAAGTCGAGCCAAAATTTAGTGATCCAGTATCTGGTACAACACCGTAACAATTTTTAGAAAAGTATCCAGGATAAATTATATTTTTCAACTTGTTATTCCATTATTGCATTAACTCGACGAAAGTATTTCGGATCATTTCGGTATTGCATTGAAATAGATAACCTTCGTCGATTTTGAGATACCACAAAATGATTCCAAAGATTTTGAAATATTTCATTATTGCAGAAAGGAAGAAAAAATAATTCTGACTTATTGCTCAATTGCTCCAAAAAATGTTTTTCAATTTTCGACGCTCAGAGGTATTCTACTATTACCTAAAGAAAATTATTTTTCTTCTACGTGTTACGTTATCACACCAGGAATTTCTCATTTTTTCTTCATATTACAGTATTGCACAGCGAAAATTCATTTTTTCTAAAATGTTACAGTCCTGCAATGAGAATTTCATTATTTTGAGGTATTGACAAATACATATAATAATAAGTAATTTTTTTCGAATTGTTCTGGATTTATCAATTATTATTCTTCAATCTTATTATTATTCAAATTCACATGAATATTGTTTAATTTTTCAGACGTTACAGTATTGCGACAGAAAAATTGATTTTCTTCTCTCAAATAGTAAATTATTGCACCAAAATCTCACTTCTATCTTTAGTCTAAAAATTTCCCAATCTTTTTTTATAAGAATACCACATCATTTTCTGAGTAAAATTCACCACTAAAATGGAAATTTGGAATTTTGGTATCGTTACACCGTTGTTCCGGTGGTGCGATATTCAGACCCGCTCGTATTTTTGTCCTCTCTGAGGAGATTGCGGAGAGGTGCGAAGGTGCACGCCGCGACGCGGCACTCCCGACGCCTGCCGACGTCGGTGGTGTTTACCTTGGACGGGTTGAGCCAGAGGCAGAGGTGGCCGGGTGTAAAGGCAGACGCCTTCCCCGTTTCATTAGAGCCACGCATTCACAATCTCGAGTGTGTTGGACGTGCGAATATAGATTGAGATGGGAATGAGATCGTTTTTGTTCAGCCGTGACTGCGAGGTGTGAGCGGAACGAGCGCATGTCTCGAAGCTCAAACTTTTTCAACCCCCACGGTCTCTGAAAGAGTCGCGTATGCCAACTAATTTCAATGTTTGACGGGTAAATAGGAATCTGATTGCCCTCCCACTCGAATCTCTAGTCCCGCTCTGAATCCTATCGCTGGATTTAAAACAATTTCGCGTTATCCGATGTCAACCAATTTGGACATCTCTATAATCGTTCAAGTACAATTGTCAAGTTGTGTGCTCGGAGGATTATAGCGCAGGGTAAAACGTTCAGGGTTTCACCATCGATCGCGCGGTCCATGTTCAACTGCGTCTTATCCGGAACATTAATTACTAACTGAATATTAAACGAAGCGAACTTTCGTTAGTGATCATTGTCTCGAGGTCTGACACGCGAAGGCGTGAACGTTCATCAGTTCAGTTGCGCCTCCAAGATTGTTTTTATAATCATGCATAACTACAGACTAGCCATTATCCAATCATCCAAACACACCGTTTGTGTACATCAGAAATGGTCTTTCTTTTCCGTCATCCCGGTTATCGACCGAACCGCGGTGCATCGTGTTGCACCGGCAGCTCCTAGGTGACTCCACGCGCGGGGTTCGAGGTTTGGGGCGACACCCCCGAACTTTATCCGATTGTACAGCTTTTCGTGAAAGGGTTGAGGGAATTTCATGTAGAAATTGACTATCAAATAGGGAAAACTAGCCGATTGAAAGTCTTTAGCCAATTTCTTCACGAGTTGGTTAAAAGTCGGATCGAGCTCCTCGAACTTTTGCGCGGGACTCGACGGAAAGAAATGATTTCGCGTCTGAGTGGCCACCTCAGCCGTAGTGTCCTCATTGTCTCATCAATATTCCAGGAGACTCCACCGAGGACGTAAGTCTCTTCGGGAATAGAGTAAGAGTAAGAGTAAGAGTGGCGCGGGCGAAGTGAGGTTATAAAGGTTTTTATTCCGGAGTGTTATCCTCGGAGTAATGTTCGCACTAAACCATCCAAGAGCCTCGGGGATGCCCCATCAATATGGGAGGTTGGATATACGCGTATGCCGGTTCGTGCATCACGCCGGACCGATAAGTGCACGCGTGTACGTCTCCTTTCTCTCCTCGCGCTGCGTCCGGAGTAGGAAAATAATTAGACCCGAGTGTTTTGGTTCGATTAGAAGGCATCGATTTTATCTGGGGGTTCAAAACAGGGACTCGCTTGCGGGTGGCTTGCGGCTATGCAAATACCGGGGCGGGGAAAAAAAAATTACGCCAAAGTGCTAAACGATCGGGGGCTGGGGGTTGGGACGCCTTATGTCGAGCGGGCGACTTGGAATGACGCGGCGCCCGGACTTTGGACGGGGCGTTGGGAACGCCGAGGGGATGACGGTATGCAAATAGACCACTCCCGGATGTCTCCGGGGTTCGATTCGGTTTAAAGTTATTGCTCGTCGAAGGAAGTCATCGTTAACGAATACAGAATTTGACGCGCCTGCCTCCGACCACGTCTGCTCTGCTATAGGAATATGTATACCGGTTTATCGTCGAGTACTTGCGCGCACAGAGCCGGGGCCCCGGATGATTCGAATTGATCGATGCGATTGGTGAGACGCGACGAGCGGCGGGGGCCAAGGAAAAATTGGACTTTCTTAACGGAGGAGGGAGTCCATGCCGAAGTCTATCGGGGCTCGGGTTCGGAAAACTTTTAAATTCCTCGCCTCGGTTGCAGCCTGGGTATAATCTCGAGTCCTCAAAAGAAGACGAGGACGAGGAGAGACCTAATTTTTCTCACTCAGCGCGCCGGGCGACGGATAAAAGAATAACACGATCGGAACTAATTACAAGATGGATGACTGCCTACCCCGATGACTCGAGGAGGAGAGACGCTAGAGATAAGAGTTTCGACTATGAATGCGGAACCTCGAGGGCGGCTGTCTTAATGCGTTTAATACCCGGCCATTACCCCACACACCTCTTCAGCCTCGGCCGAACGCGGTCGTCAAAAAATGTTATTGGAAATTTCTCGGGGGGACGGGGGTGGAGGATTTCGCGCAAACACACTCCGAGAGCGAACCACCACCGTTTCTCAATTTCATTCACGATTTACAAAGCGACTCGAGTCTGGAGTATCGATCATATCGTCGAGAGCCGCTGGGAGGCAATAATGATATCTTAAAACCACAAGCGACTGACTCCAAATGGGCAATCGAACAAAACCATCTTCGCCACCGCGTGGGACGGACCGTCTCCCAGGCCCTCGACCATTAATGAATAAAAATTATAATTACATTTTTCATCGTGAAAAAAAGTTAATCAATCATGGCCCCGGAGACACCCGTCGCTTTTCTTCAAGGGCGTCGGTGGTATTTGTTGAGAGCGCGGGCGGGGGTCTCGTTTTCTCACTGTTTGCCTTTCATCGCACACCGCGAGTTGGAAATATTTTGGAAATTGATCTCGTAAGATGGTCGAAAAGAATCTGCCGGTTATCGGGCACCTCCGAACCGCGAGAGAGCAGTCGGTGATTCATAGCCACCGCGCCCCCGACCATGCCTCATGCAAATAGTCGGAATCATAAGTGGAGTCTATAATCGATCTATAAAACTGCTTATACGGATATATTGTAAATGGGGTGACGGCGGGGTCCTCGTAACGGCAGCACGCACTCAACCGCACCCACACCGCGTGGCCCAAGGACCCGTAGACAAATGTATCTTGTTTGCATACCATTTGCATGCATGGAGTTCTTCGGTTCCCTCGCCCCTACCCGGGCACCGATTTTGCGGTTAACTTCTGTAGCGGACCGAATCAAAAATTTTCCCCGGTTGATCGAGCTCGGATGGAGCTGCTTGTCGCCCCGGTACTTTATCTCTGTTGCGAATGACTATCTCTCGCCCGTCGTTTCCTGGTCCGCGGGACGCGAGGAGGAAGTAATTACGAAAAGTTTGCGTCACCTTGTTCTTGGATCTCAAAGCGCTGGTTAAAATGATGAACGTTAACAAAATAAAAGTGAACTGGTACCGAGGGTTTCTGGGGTTTGTGGGGCGGCGATACTCTTTGCGTCATTATCGCGATTTAATTATGTCAAGTCCCTTTGAGATTTTTAATTTGGCCACCCAGTCATAAACTCTCTTTACTCCGGCCCCGAATCTCTCTCTTTCTCCTCAGTGCTCTATGGGTGTAAATATTTTTTAAATCGGGTGACGTAATTAACAGGCGAACACTTTTCTGTTTTCTTTTAATCAGACTCCCCCGCTCAATCGTCGCCCACGAAATTTTCGGCGTATACAGCGGCGTATTTGATCGTGAAAAGTGGCTAACGGAGAGTAAATATACCGATAAAAGAAATCACGTTGATTACAGAATGTATTTCATACTCTCCCACAAGACATGGCTCGCAGTGTCCGCGGCGGCAGCTCACTCAGGATAACCACTGCCCGTGCCACGAGTATCGATATGGGAAACGTAAACAAAGGAGGAAGCTTACACAAACCGGTATACTCGATTATATATTCATGCGCGAATATCGTGGAAGAATTCGCGGGTCTGACAGTCAGCCAATAAGCCGGCTTCGAGAACTGAGCGGCCGCTTTTCGGACACGGTCTAAAAATACGATAACAATGTTCATTTGAAATGAAAAAACTGCTGAAAACTGATATGAAAACGGATGATGAGTGAAGTCAAGGAGAAAGGGGAAAAAGGGAGGCGGATGATTGAGGTGCTCTGATAACTCAGTTGAGGGGTAGAGGACCTTGATTCTTCAAACGCGGAGGAGAAATTAATTTCAACTTTAAATTAAGACCTCGCCGATACCTGGGCGGTTCTTTGTTACCGGTTCAGGCGAGGTTAGGCGTCGGGACGCCGAACAGGGTGGAGTACAACTTTTCCCGTGCTTTTGTCTTCTGTAAACGATGTTAATATAAACGACCTCATACTCCGAACTGTAACAGTTCATCTCCCCTTCGGACCCAGCATACGGAGCGATCGTCTCCCTGTGAGTCGGAATCGAGAAAAATCAGAGTCCCGATCGTTGAAAGTGATTCACTTATTCCGTGGTTCGGACCCCGCTCTGAAGAATGAAGAAAAAAAATAAAGTAAAACACTTTCGGGGGGCGGTTGTGGCGCTCTAAGATAAGAAGTTCGATCAACCGGATACAAATGAGGGCTTGAAGAGTAGATGAAGTGATACGGGGTCTAGAATAAAAGATGAGGAACGATCCCGAGATATATCGGTCAAAATGAAAGCTTGATTAATTAAAAACGTGAGGGCCCGAGCGAAGGGGATTCTGAGAATGGACTCGACCCGAGTGGACATTGAGGAAACGAACAAACCAAACGAAGGAGCTCCCTGGTCTGCAGCATTTAAGGGGGTATAGTGGATAGAAATTAAGTAGGCAAACACTACTTGACCGTATCGCCAGAGTCCACCTTCGAAAGAGTTCGCTTATATTTTCCCGGCATTCAGGACGAGGGGATATTTGCTCGCGATAGGATCCCAGATAGCATTGACCAGGAGTCATCTTCCGGCCCCATACACCACCGAGCAAACCTACCGACAACGATCAACCACGCTGCAGGTTCCTTCTATATTTCATGCACGCTCCTCGACGTCTACCTCAGATCTGAGACAAATTCGAGGATGTCATGATTCTCGTGAAACTCCGCTATTCGCGTAGGCGACTGGCAGCCATGATACTTTGGCGAATCTTGATTTTGAAAGTTCGGGTGTTATGTATGGGTACGCGCGGTCGCTCCAAGACGGCCATCGGTCAATTAATCAAGATAATGAAAGCCGAGTGTGGGGTGTGCCGGGGATCGGAGGAGCGGCTGTGTGGGACACCTAACACCTCGGTTCCGTGGAACCAACAATACACGAAGATACTGCGCGCAACTTCGGGCTGAACTTTCGCAAGGCTTCTGGCTAGGCAGCCCAACTTGTGCGGGAATGATTAATTAATTAGCGAGGCTAGTTACATCGGAGTCGATAGTGGCTTCGTTTCGGGGAAGCTAGAGGGACGGGCAGACGCTCTAATATCCCGTAGCAGTTGATGCGGTTACCGAGAAGGCCACTCGCGCCCCGCAGGAATTTCCAAATTCCGGACAGGTGCGTTGATCGTGAAATTTGAAATCTATCGGGCAAGTTTAATTCGCCAAAGATCAGTCCAAGTTATAGCCTAGGGTTGATCTTGCACAAGTCAAACAACTCGGCGTAGTTTGGCGGACGTCCGATTTCATCCCAAAACTGTCAAAACTGGCTGACTACTCATCAGTGTTGTATCCTGGAAGTCTGTGGCAAGTCTGCGTCAAGTTCTCCCCAAGTCTTGCCAGGGCAATATCTACGGCTCGGCGTAGCGCTGACTTGGAAACTTTCGGGAGATCGCCGAGTATCCCCTTTGTCCGTGTACACATCCCTACGTCAGCCGCGGTCCCTTCCTATAGTCGGAAAGTAAAGTCGAAGGTGGAAGGTGGAAGGTGGAAGGTGGAAGGTGGAAGGTGGAAGG
>JAFFZH010015522.1:0-35550 GCA_018420115.1 Euura saliciscinereae | reverse complement strand
AGGTGGAAGGTGGAAGGTGGAAGGTGGAAGGTGGAAGGTGGAAGGTGTTGGCAGACGGAGTCGAGGGTAGCGGAATATTGTCCAAACATTAGATACAAACACCGGAGAGGTAAGACCGGAGGTTCGGGCGTGGGGAACCGGGGGTTTGGGTTACCTATGTCAGGTTAGTTCGCGGAGCCACGGCACGTCACACATTAACATAATGCTAATTATCTTGCCAGCTCATTAGCGCCGGCAAACTGTCCGAGGAAACTCGCCAACCCCCGAGATAAGACGCGGGGGTGCAGAACGCCGTGTTGTCTAAGACTCGCGAGATTAAGGCCGGGCTAAGTCTTGGATGTTATGACGTGGGTCGCTCCGTACGTCACCCGGATCCTCTTTACCCTACTGCCTCATCTTTCACAACTTACCCCGCGCACCTCCGAACCTGTGACACCTCGACTTTCGTTGAAGGAAAAGAATGCGTTCGTATCGCGGATCGAGGACTCCGGCCCCCCTGGAGACCTGCAACTTAGAGTCACCCTGGCGCGTAATAACCGTAAAGAAGGCAGCGTGTTCCATTCCCTCCCCTGTTATGCCCGCGATCAAGCTGCTTTCTCTCTCGGCATAACCCTCACATATGCATGGAGGAACCCCGCCGAAAAAATCATGGCTTTACGCGTCAAATCGTATATGCATATAAAATGGGATTATTTCTCGTAAAGGCGGTTGGCGAAGGCGTGCCCTGACTTCTTTCCTCTCGCGTGCCGTTAAGATTACGCTGGGATCGTTATTCGACCCGATTACGGCTACGCACGACCCAAATGGTAATCATCGATTGGGGAAAACGGTGATTTCACCCTTTCGCAGTTGGAGCGGAGAAAAATCTTCGGTAACGATAAAACGAAGTCCTCTTCATAACCCGATATGAGACCGTGCATAAAACAAAAGAGCAGCGTCGCCACAGTAGGATGGCTCGCAGTTCCAATTAAGGTTGAAACAATTGAAGTGCACCCAAGATGGCCGCTCGCTTTGAGACAAAAGCTTCTGCATCGCGCTTCACCGATGGCAAGAGATGCTCGACGGCTCTACCTGGTGACGTGACGTGCTGTCACCCCGTTCCCTTTTATATACGATGTACGTCCTCTTCTTCCGCGGTAATAATATCCTCAAAGAGAAAAATACCCCACCTTCTCCTACACCCGCCGCCCACGTTACATGTTACATACCTGCACGTGATCTTCGGACTCGTAATTGGCACATACGTGGGTAACACACTCGCGCATGGGACCAGCGTGGGAAGGGAGTATCGGACATTCGGAACTATGGAAATCGATGGCAATTAGCCAGTAGGGCAGCCATTATGTAGATTTCAGGTATAACTCGCGTTACGAGAGTCAAGAGAGCGGACCGATTCCACGACGTAAGTAGTCGAACCGCGCGGCCGCGCGGCCACGGGGCGGCGCTTCGAGACGAAGATATGATTATGCAGATCGCTGAATCGCATGATCCCTCGCCTCTGTCTGCATGATTTGCCTAATGATTCCATTTAATCATTTCGTATCAATCTGACATCGGTTCCTGTCGTGAACTAGCCTTTTCTGTAACCACATCCGGCTCCGCTATCGCGCTCCAATCGGAGCTCGTCGACCAGCTAGACGCGTGACCGCGAATACCAACAAGAATATCTTGCGATCTCATCAATTTTCGGTATGGGTGATACTGAAATGACGCGTTTTTCCTTTCATTTGTTAATTCCCAACCGACAACAGATTGTCGCTCGTGCTGGTAATTTAGCAGTGTTGATTAATCGGCAAGTGACGTTAATAACCGATCTCGCGTGATATTGACTTTCTCTCGAATCTGGTCGCGCGTCCGCTAAAACCAATTCCACCCTTGCCTGCCGACTGCCGTCGAACCCTACTGGGAGCCGAGCCGCAGGCTGCAGAGATGAAAATAGCTCCGGGGGTGTTTTAACAATTCCCGGTCGTTTACTGAGTGACTTGCACTTGCACCATTGTTGCTTTCTTCTCGATGTTGGTGTTTTTTTTTTCATTGCTTTTTTGGTTCACCATTTTTTTTCCTCTCCTTTTTTTAAATCCGCACCGATTTCGCCCGCACCGCGCTGAATTTGAATCGACGCGAATTCTGTCGACTCACTCGACGTTCATATGTTAGCTGTTACGCACTCACCCCGTGCGTGAGGATGAAAGTGGGAAAGGGAGAAGTGGGATACTGGTTTATGCCATGTATATAGTACCACACAGCCGCGTTGTTCGGTGCTCCACACAATCGGCATTCGATATTCACTTCGCGAATATTGTTCCCTGCGATCACAACCCACTCCCATCGACGGAATCTATTTATTCCCTCAACTCACAATCAATCCAAAGCATTTAAACAAGAGCTAGAGTCAGCTGCCAGGAAACCTATGGATTACCACTCACATCCACTCACATCTCGCCGGTGTAACAATAATTCGTAACTGGCTAGCTGTCTCTGCGGGTACCACCAATTGGTGAAACGCGTGCCAACTGGTCTCCCTTGACCAGTGATTAAGAGATTGTATTTGCATAATGACTCGTGTACCCTAATTGCGTGTAGTACACGTATATCATCGGGGTTGCATACAAAAACCTAGTACGACGAAATTTGGTTTGGAATCGAAGTATCGGAAAGTAGAAACAAACACCGCAGGCGGCGATAAATCTCTCGAAGGGGACAGCGCGAAAGGGGCCGGAGTGAGGAGACGGGTGCCAGAGACACATTCTTCAATCAATATGCAAATACTTCTGGCGGTAATTATACGGAAGCCTCGTGCCAAACCCTGTGGCCCGTCCGCTTTGATCTCACGACTCGTCGACTCGTCGTTCCTCTTCCTATTCCAAGACTTCCTCGCGACAATCCTGCCCTGTCGATGGAAGAAACCCTTCCCCGTTTTTTGTCGTCTCTCCCGTGGGTGGCGAGAAGCGTTTTTAACAACTCCACGATCGTTGACCGGTAGGTAGCTATATGTATATCCGTAAGAGTTCGGAGTAAACACTTACTCCGGTATCTCTTGACTAAGAGATCCCGAGGGAATCCGCGCCGGAGTTCGATGCCCGTGAAGGATGGCCTTGGGTCAGGGGCTATCGCAAGGGTGTGAGGGAAGGTAGCGTCCCCCTCGGCCACCCCTGGATAGATCGAGCCCTGGAGACCCCGAGACCTCGACTTTCTCGCAACGCGAGAGGCTCGATGTTTCGAGTTAAACGAGGGAAAGTCAACTTTTATTGGTTTCGATCGCAGTTTAAACCCTCCTTTTACAACCGCAGATTCGACGGTGTAACCCTGTTTGCAGCAGCAAGGGGCAACACATCAGGCGTGGTAAGTTTGCGAGGTATAGGAGATCGATGAGAATTAGGGATGGATATTGCACCGCGATATTTGCATTCGCTGGTGACATCCGGAAAATATAAGCCATATCGATCCGATTTTGGGGCTGCTGACGGTCGGACGACGCAACAACAACGTTCGAACTCCAATATGTGGCTAATTTGCACAACAAATAAAGCTTATTCTCGGGATTTGCATGCGTTTGAACTGCAGTGTAATTGGGTACGCTCAACGGCGTTGTCCACTCTCGTTCCGGGGCTCGTGGTGACTGGTGGTCAACAGATTTCGCTATATTGAAACTCACTGTTGGTTGACCGGGAGTCTAGGGCACCTCGCGCGGACCCTGCCCTCGATGACAAACACACCCACCTACAACAGAGCCGCGAGGTAGTCGCCGGAGATTGATGGCAAATCAAAATCCGACTAATTTGCAAACATTTTGGGTCTGCAACGATGTACGTTTCCTTCAACATTCTGGCATCCTCTTCATGAGACACAATTTTCAGATTTATTTATCAGAATAGGTCGCCCAACCTCTTCGATGAAACTTTTGCCATTGGACAAAAATGTCGTTACTTTGTCGTCGTCGTGCATAGCAGTAGAGAAGAGGCGAGTTAGCAGGGCATAATAGAGATAGTGCTGTGCGCAATGAACTTGTCAACCAAACCACCGACTGAGCAAACAATTGCCTCAGCAGCAGCAGCAGCAGAAGAGCTCTCCGTGGATGGTCATCGTCATCACGTTTCTGGTAGCTCGGTAGCTGGGTATCGCTTTGTGTCCGAACGTCAACGCTGCATGAGGATACCCCACGAGAGTTTACTCGTTGTTTGCGCCTCTTTGATGTCTCTGTATCCGCCTCGGCATAGCTGATGGCTCCTGGTCCGTGTTGTAACATGCATACGAAAATCTCACGAAATCTCGGTATATTTCGGAAAACTCAACTCTACCGGAAAGTCTGCAGCATCATTTACCAGCTTGGATGAGATTTGAGGATCCTGCTTGTCAACCACAATGCAGAAGACGTATCGATGTATCTGGAATCTGCGACCTGTTTTGGGATCAAGCCGGCTAATTAATTGTGAACGGTAGAGTCTGCGAGAGCGTAAGTAATCAAATGGGAAAACAAAGAGGTCTGGCTAAGATCTAAGCAGGGTGAGTGAACCAAGGAACGTGCCTACCCCTCACTTTCTTCACTCCTTTCGCAACAATTACATTTTAATTAATATTTCCTTAGAGGCCAAAAAGCCCCTCCAACGAATTTATGATCGTTTTATCCATTATTAGGGCGACTCCCCACCCCCGATGAATCTACGGAAAAGCTATAACTTTTGCTTTATGGGACACCTACTTTGAAATATAATTGTACATTGTTTGATTCAACACCCCACTCGACTTAATATATTAACGATTTATGCCGCAAAATCCAGGACCTGTGACTGCACTATGAATTTGCTGAGCCGAGATCCTCACCGTTTGAATGAACTTTCACTTATATGTTCGCAACATTTTCTACCAAACGGTGAGCACTGGACTCTGTATCGTGTCACCGGAGTAGCCGATGACGCAGAAGACTTGCGCTTATTTTGCTTACGGTAAATCGGAGCGAGACATTTACTTGACTTATTCGGTTACGGTTAGTTTGGGCGTTGTGCGGGATTGCGTGGTCTGCGGTCTGCGGTCGGGGGTCCGCAGCATTGGTTAACCAACGACATTAGGCACCGCGAACGAAGGCTCATTACCTTCATCATCCAGCGCACTCCGATCTCCGATTTCGGAAGGTTCTTTCAATCTCGACTTTCACGTAAACCGAGTCAACTATTTGTCTCGATCGTTGTTGAATTTCGGGGAACGTTATCAAGTAAAAGGCAAGCTGCGGCCGAGCTTGCGGCTCTTCCGCGTAGCAAAGGTAGCATGTTTCGGGGTCGAATCTTGGCGGTGTGGTTGATCGGGGTTAGGTAGGTCAGAGGCAGGTGGTCGGGGATTGCTAACGTCGAGAATGTCTTTGAGTGGTGAAAGGCATCCGAGACCAGACAAGGGCTGCTCTCGTCCTACCCTCGGGACACGCGTTGAGAAAAATATCTTGTCCGAAGTATGCGTCCGGGCCCGGTACGCGGCATGCGAGTCAAGCAGAGTCCCGGTCCTGTTCGCGTTCTTGGGTAACGTCCGGAATACGTAGGTAGGTTTATTCACAAGGTACACACAAGTATCCCGGAGGACGGGGATCAAAGCGCCTCCGTCAGTTCGCGACATCCTTCACCTTCGTGCGCGTCCTTCAAGCGACATCCTATATCCAATGACTCCGCCGATTGTCCCGTAGACGCGGAGAAGCTCGAAATTGCGAGTCCATCCTCAGACCAGATTGACTAACTTCCTCGCGTATATTGGCCAATCCAAGTCCTCAAAGGAGTTCAGAACTGTCCGTTGCAGGGTTTCTCGAATCTCAAGAGTCGCTGCATACAATCTGCACGGCTATCGTACGTCACACTTTTCACCTATCCGACATGATATGGTCTGGACGAAACTCAACGACAACTACGAGGGGTGAGGGGTATCCGCGAGGTGTCGGACGCGTGATGAACGAGCCTGCTAATTGTCATTGTCTGTGACAGGGGCGCGTGGGTGCGGGTGTGCCGGGAGTCGCTTACTTGGAAAGGGGAACTCGAGTGTCGGATAAAACTGTCGAGAGATTCGTCGGTATCGATGAAAAAAGTCTCCGTCATTGTTCGGCGGACGCGAGACCACGTGATAATTAGCCGACCTGGGTAAATAAGGACCGAGGGTGGAAGACCGAACTCTGATTTCAGAGATGAGAATGCGATTCGTGACGCGAGCAATTTTCACACCGGAAGATCTCGGTTCACCTTTGAGCTTCGACGATGAGGAATTCGGCCAGGACGTGAGCGATCAAGCCTTTGAAAGTTGTCAGCCCTCGAAGAACGTCTGAGGCAATAATGCGACCCCATCCGCGTAGTATAAGCACACCGTCGCCGGCGTACGTACGCTGTAGATGGTGGGGTAGGTATATCTTTTTGCGGACAGGGACAATATTGTTGACAGGCGTCTCACGGAGTCATCCGGGTTCGGCTTCACCCGATGACGTGCACTTTTTCCCCGCGTTGATAAATGGCACCCACGGCGGTCCTCGTGCCCAAGTCCTATCCGAATCACAGAGAATCGCGGGGGTTGCGGGCTGCGTGGGCAAGACACTGCCCTGATTGATACGCGCCTCGTCTCTTTCCCGCCCCGGCCTCCACTCGAGCCTCTCCAGTGGCAATTACCACTCCATGGAACAGCGAGCGAAATTTCCGAGCTGGTAGATCCGACATCGATTCTTGGTCGACTCGTCATATTTTGATGTTGAATAATTTTGGAAGTGACTCCGGAGGGAAGTCGTCGTCAAAGCGGCGACGGTAACTCGAAATATGATATAAAGGACGTATTTGAAATGAATTCGAAATAAATTTATTCATAGCGCACGGGCGTGGGTATAAATGCAAAATTGGCAATACATACGAAATATCCTGTGTTTCAAGTAAAAAGGGGTGAATACATTAGCGATGGAATTAACCCTTTGAACCGGCTTGCAATAGAATAATTATTTGATGGTTGCATCGAAATATGCGATAAAGGTGGCCGAACCGGCTCCGTCTACATGTATAGATTCGCGGGTGGAAATACAAGAAAGTTTGATTTCCAAGCTTCGTCTTCACCTTCTTCTTCTACTGCTTCTTCTTGGTCTCAAACGTATGCAGAGACATGCGACAGACATCTCGTGGGTGAAATTTATTCCAGCACATGCTGCGAATGCGAGATACTTTGTTTTAATTGTCTAGTGCAGTCGCATGTGCCTGCGCATACATCAAGGGTCAAGTGCGAGGTATTCCGATTCGTTAGTCACAGCTGATCTCCGTCTTCCGACTTCCGCCAACTGCATCCGGCGCCTGGCCTCGTCGAGGGTTGTCGAAACGTAAAAATAATCGATGATTACCCGACGTCGATAACGAACTCGTTCGATAATATCGGAAGAGCCACCGTGCGACCGTGTGCGGCGCGGTGGTTGTCAATTATGATTATCGACGTGTACGAACACCACTCAAATCAATGTGGTAGCACAACCAAACACCTCGACGTAGTTGTGATTGATATTGAATTACTATGACGTATCTCGTCAAAATCTGCATGTCATAGTAGGCGTTCCCAATCAACTAATTAACAAAAAACGGACGACGAGTCATTAATCAGACCGCGAACCACTTGGAATACGGGATATCTGATTGGCCAACCCTTTCGTTCGCGTCGTATTTCGCTCCCGCGCCCGACACGCTTTAATTTTCACTCAATTGGCTGTTTATCGAGCCGCAGGTCAATGCAAACTTTGCGAACGCGTGAGCACAAAAGTGGAAACATAAAGTACGAAAAGGAGAAGACATCCATCACGAGGGGGCAGCTCGGGCTATTCGATATTGACACGTTGCGCACTGTTTTAGATCGGCAACGCGTCAACGCGTATGATTGATTTTTACACTTATCCAAGGGCGGCTTCGACGATCCCCTCAATCCGGAGGCATCGGAGGCTACATATGTTACTGGCTACGTGTTACGTCCACTTTTTTTAATATCTCCATTCTCGAGAATCCTCCCGATATCCTCTTGTCCGGGCAACTTGACCCACATTCATCAAAAATAGATTCCGTTCATTTCTCAGAACTATGAGGTTTCGTTCAATCAATCAGAAATCGCCCAAGACGATGTGGATATGTTTCGTCTATGCACACGGTAGCCGGGTAAAGCGAAGCGACGGAGATGCGCTCGGTCAGGTATAGCAACGAGGTGAGTGAACTCGATCACATGTAGATACTGATATGGTGCGATACAGTACTTAGACTCAGGGTACGAGGTACTCAGATTTGATCGAGAGACAAAGTCGTTATTTTGTGACGACTAACATTTTGTGCTCGTCCGATTTTCCCCACGTATGAAGACTCGTTTCAATCGGTATAACAGCTATTCTTTGGAGGACGTGAAATACATGGCACACGGAGGAATAAGGGCGACATACTCGCGATACTGAGACGGCTTTTCAAAGGCGGTGAATGGAACCTCGTCTACGTTCCATGTTTAATCCCATGCAATCTTTAGTTACCTACAACGAAACCTGGCGATGTTTGCCGCTTGTAAAATTGATTACCGGATAGATTCGTGGATGTGAAGGGGTTTTCGAATCCACTGTGCGGTGTTACGTATTCTTCGGGGGTGATTCGCGCTTTTCCGACTCGATGAAACTCGATTGAATTATTTCCAGGCTATAATACCGCGGTGGAGGTATAAGTCGCGGTACTTATGTCAACGAAAAAGTGTTGGCAGCTCGTATGATTAGAGAACAACAGATATTGATCTGAGAACGAAAGCTCCTTTCATCGGGTCTATTAATGTAACGAGAAACGCCATCGGGGCAACCCAAACGACCCACCGAGCCCCTTCGCCCCTCCAGCTCCGGCTCCAGCTCCAACTTCGACTCCGAGGCTCTAAAGTCTACTAAGGCGTTAAGGCACGACCGAACGCCAGCCGACTACCCTTCGCTCAACCCCTGCTTCCCTTTGCTTAGATAATTATATTTATTTCAGTTATTTTCAACACAAAGGCGGCTGTAATTACGTCGTAAGATAATATTCCGAAAGTGGGAAATAATTGATATAAAAGAGTTTCACTCCCGCTCCTCGGTGTCTTTCTTCCAAAGGTTCAACTTTCTTCGTAAAACGAGTACGTTTATGTCCCTGAAGTTCGAAGAAGACCGACAGTTTCATTGATTTTCACTGCACGGCGGCATTAAAACCGAAGGTTGCAAATTCATCAATGAATATCTGCACGTATCGGTACGGGTACCTTGAGCAAGACGGGGCTGCGGTGAACCGGTTTGAGTCGTTTTTTGGTAAATATTTATTTATTTATACACCTCGCGCAGCCAATGACGGCAATCTGTCGGGGGACGCCCTAGGGGATACGAGAGACGAACAAGCGCGGAGCCTCCGCTACCCGCGAAGAGATTTATCACTTGTAATGAGAAATCATTAGCCGCGAGGTGCATTAGACGATTTACGTAATTGCCAAAATTGCTCGGGCTCCGAGAATACCCGGGTCAGTCGTATAAGTAGACTGCAGCCAACGAATTCCTCTACGAGTCACAAATGCAGCGCGTTTAGGGCTGCATTATACAGTCTGACGTCTTTGCCTACCCTTTCAACTCCACCTCCCCCCTCCTTCTCCCGCGAATTCTCGATAAATCAAATATCATTTCGAGTAGCTTTTCTTCAATCATTGTTGCCAAAACCGACCCGGAACTTGTCGAATGAAGAAACACTCGGAAAAATTTCTAATCATAGTTACCCTCCATACCTATGGGTTAAGTATGGCATCAAATATCGCGTGTCTGATGACATAAGGTCGTAAGCGCCAATATACGACTTTTTGCTTTTCGTAACAGCAAAAGGTCGTATTTTTTTAAAAATCGTATTTAGACCAAGGACCCGAAGATTCGTTCATAAACGTTGAAATTTAATACTAGGTCAATTAAAAGTAGAAGGTCGTATGTACCGGTGGATACGACCTTTCAGTCCTAACTTCACAGAAAAAAAATGGTTTCCACTGATTGCAGAAGGTCGTATCCGCCAAATAAACGAAAAAAAATGGCGGATACGACCTTCTGCTTTTAACAACGATTTTGTTTTTTATCGAATTTCTTGAAACATCATCGTTTTCGATTTGTCTTTGCGTTTCACGAGTTATTACAGCTTTTTGGAAAAATCATGAAAAATAAAAAAAATAAAAATGGCGGATACGACCTTCTGCTTTGACCATTTGTTTTTATTTTCCTCAAAAATTGTAATGAAAGAATGACGTATTCGCCCAACATGCGACCTTTTGAATTTACATTTTTCGATCTCGTAATTTCGATTGATCTAATACGTTTTGATCATTTTTAGAGCGAATAGCGAAAATAGTATATTATGTGGCATGCCCGTAAAGTCACTGTTTTCGGGCGAGGTTATGTTTTTCGTACGAGCCGTTGGTTTTACCGGCGAGCCGAAGGCGAGCCTAAGGTAAAGCCAACGGAGAGTACTAAAAACATAACCTAGCCGAACAGTTACTTTACGGGTGCGCCCCATACGATATTTTTTCCGGCGAAGGCATGAAGAGTCACTTTGACGCCAGTTGAGGTCCGTGCAGTGGCGTTTCTTATGGCGGGCCGAAAAAAAATTTTTTATGGCTAGCCGAAAAAAAATTTCGTGGACATAACCACCAAATTTTTTTTCGGCTAGCCATAAAAAGTGCCACTTTACGGACCGAAAACAGGCGTCAAAAAGTGACTTGTTCATGCCTGTGCCGGAAAAAAAAAATTATACGACCTTTTGCCACCAAAATCGTGTTTTTGGCGCTTACGACCTTACGTCATTAGACACGCGATATTCTTTGTAGTAAACGAGACTATAATACAGTATTCTCAACCATAATTTTAGTTTAACTGACTTTTTTTTATATCCCTGTCAATCATAAAATGCGACAACCCTATGCACCTTTTTCAACGCACATATCTGTCACGGAGTCCTGGCGGTGCGTCGTAGATAATTGTAGGTGAATGCGAAATGACCGGCGAGGGCCATCGATCGTGGCTGGAGGTATCCGAGCCAATCTTATAGGTCGTAAAATCGGAATGCCACCTTTTAATAACATACACTTGACTCCTGTACCGACGTGACAAATTAGAAATAGATGTACATGCGGTGGTGGTATCGCTGTTACGTGGATACGGAACGTCGAGTGTTTATGGTACGAGGCGGGATCGAGGAGCCAGCTACCATCCTCGATATAACTATATACCCAATCAATCTCTGCATCTGTCTTTAATCTATTTAGATTTTTATTTATAGCAAGAACGCGGGAGCGATGCTCCGCGTATACTGTATACATAAACGAAAACGTTTACCGTTCACGTGTTACGAGGTGGGTAAAAATCTTAGTAGCCAGAAAACTCTGATGCTTATAATCGATTCGATAAAAGCTGATTTATAGATCGTCCAGTTAACCGAGTCGAAGATATACCCTGCAGGGAATAGGCCGATAGGCTATTCCTCCTGATCTACGCGTCTTCGCGGACACGTAGGTAAGCAAGTAAGTGATCCTTCGCTGTTTTTTCACGGGATGTTTATGGAAGGACGATCAGAATGCGTAATAGGAAGACATTCGGCGGCCAAGGGAAGGACTGTTAGCTCGGGGCCCCGAGGGGGTATCCTTCGAGGACTCGGTCCAAGGTTCACCCGCGATGGATTCTTAATCGGGCTATTATCTCAGCGCGATCATCCCGAAAACTAATTCGTATTTTTTACTCCGAAACCGAAAAGTCATAAATCAAACTTCTCGAGAGGGAGACGGAGGATTCTTCGGTATACAGCCGCGCGTTTCTCCTAAGACAATGCGGTCCATTTAAGATTCGAATGGACGCAATTTTCTATAGAACTTTGTAATTATGGGTAGTTTGGTATGGGTTTCTCAGTCGCGGCATATTGGCTCCCCCCCGAAAGTCCCTTGGTGAAGGGAAGACCCTTTGTGCCAGGGTTAACCATAAAATTTTGTTCGAGAATTAAATTAAGAGTAGGCGTTCGTATTTTTGTTATTATTTTCACTGCGATTACTGCAACCCATCTCAAAACTCTTCGCTTTCCGTTCGTATCCATAATATAATACGTACCCAACTCGTATATTTCCTAATGCCGCGATGATAATCGCCTAATCGTTTACCCGGCGCTTTCGCCTTAATTTTATATTAATTCGCTTTCCAACTTTTCGTTCATATCGCTTCGTCCTCTAATTTTTTTCTTCCCGACCGCGCGTGTACCCACCGCAGCCACTCCACGGTGCAGCTGCAGTTACACCTAATTGCTACCAATAATTTCTCTCCGGTCGCACACCGCGGTTATTACAGAGTCCTGGACGCCATTTTACCGGTATGCGGACGGCCATCTTGAATTTATTTCCGCCAATCGAGTAGGTGACTTCTTCTCGACCTTTTTCTTTCTTTGCCTAATAACATGCGACAGAGTCCGTCTGTCCGGTTGCGAGTAATGCCGCGTAACATTTATTTTTCCCTCCCCGGTCGAGCTTGCACAGCCAGGTTGCAGCGGCTGGAATATTTTAACCCGGGTTCGCAAAGGTATATAATTTGCCGCGTTTAAAACTATAACCTAATGCGACGCGAGCTCTTACGCCGCAGCGCGGCTATTCCGCACACGAGGAGCGGGTTTTCAGGTGCACCGCGGCACACGTATCTATTACGCTATGCCCACAGCAATACTAGTCTACTCATACACCTCGGATTCCGTTTATGCGACTATTATATCGATCGCAGCCGCGATACTCGAATTATAATTATAACACCACGTGGAACATTTTCTCCGCGCCAAGAGTGCTCCAGCCGTATTATACTCGGGATTAATCCGCGAGGATTAGTTCTTCACCCCGCGCATAGTGGGCGCTAATTAATTAATGCGATAGTCGTAACGGTGTAATAACAAGCGATAAAGAGAGTAACGACGAGGATCAGCGTATACTCGCTCTCATCTGTCTCTTTGAACTTGAATCTCATTGCACTGTTTTCTTCGTTCATCACCGGGAATCGGAGTCGTGACATCGAGTGGTGGATCGAAACGGGCAGAAATACGTATCGGGGGGCGAGAACCGAGCACGAGGACGGTGCAGAGCCAAGTGCATGGAGGAGGCAATAATTCGGTTATAACTTGAGAGATTAGGTCCGGATTCGATTACCGGGCGAGGTATCAAACCGTTAAACAGTCTCGGTGCTAATCAAAACCGAACCTCATTAACGCCTCGACTAGGGCGAGACTAGAGGCAGACCGGCTATGTGGAGATGTGGAGAATCCAAATGCCACGCTCATGCTCTTTTTCCACGATACCTGCTCTGGAAAAATTCATATTTTTTGTCTCGCGTCGCGGGCCCTGCAGGGTCTGACGGGATGGATGCAATTTCACGTTGATCAATAATTCTCGGAATTATCTCGTTATGACTCTATATAAGCAAAAGATGCGAGTGTAGCTGGGGGAGGGGGAAGGAAAGAGAGAAGAGGAGCGAGGGTGGAATTGCAGGATAAACTCCCTCGAAACTTCATCCTGTTTAGAATTTGAAATTAATAACCGTATCCAAGTTTCGAAGCGTATCTAATTATTGCCGTGAGCGAATCCCGGAATGAGATGAGCCACTGCGTGGCACCCGAGATATTACAGCCGATTGTGCAGACCCGAAGAACCGCGCTCAAGACTCTCTTTTCAATCTCGTTAGCATGTATACCTTTTTACGTTATTCTTCAATTTATCCATCCTATATAATTATACACCCCTCGCTTCCTCTTCGACGAGAACCCATGAACACCCAGGAATAGGAAGAGCAGGGATTTCACGCCTGCGCAGTTTCTCATCAGCAGGCTCGTTCTGTCTATAATCTCCCAGAAGGTGACGATCCGAGAATATATTTCCCATTTGGCGGAGGAGGATGTAACTCGGGGGGGCTCGGAACTGAAGCGCGCATTTAATTGAAATGGCAAATAGTCATTTTGTCCGCGAAGATAATCATTTGGGATAAAGTTGTTAACCCGGTGGCGGACATGCAGTGGCTCCCGTCGTAGGTATACTCCAGGAAGAGAGATGGAGCGAGAGAGAGGATTCAGAGTGTAACTGGTGACTGTCGGGCCTCCCTCCTCGTCCCTTGATTATACCTGCCACGGGGCTAGTGGAGAGTGGAGAGCGGCATGAAAACACTCCCCACCCTCTCTATCTCTTGGTGATTAGCGTAATGAAAGACTTTATGTTTTATCCTCGCGTAGGTTTGCTCTGCCGCTATCCCGGTGTTTCTCGGCTCCCCGTTAAGCGAAGGCAATTCGTTTTGATGAGGTCTTCATCGTTTAATCACTCCGGTCTGTAAGGGACACGCGTTTCTTGCCTTCGATAATTACCCACAGAAAACAAACATCTGCCGGGCTTTTTCTTCCTCCTCTGACCTCTTCGATTCAATTTTCGTCCGAAAAATTGCGGACAAAATGTCAGATACCTCGATTATTCCTCTGGGTAGCATTTTTGAAATTGGGTTCCCTCCGAAAATGATCCCGTTAAAAAGTAAATTAGATGTGATAAAATGAAAATGGGTTCCTCGAGCGTGTTATAATTAATGTGAGAAATTTGGTTGCGTCATTGTACAGTTTCCGAGTAACCCATTGTCCGTGGCACACTAACCATTACGACATTCCTCTACGGGGCACGGTTCACCCCGTATCGGGGTGATTTCCTTTTTTTTTCTCCCTCACATATCCACAGCTCGGGAGGAGAGCTTTCGCGCGCCCTCTGGGCCTCGTAATAATTGATTCCAAGTGAACGAGAGAATCGAGCTCGTGTGTGTCGTGAGTGGGTAGGAATGAGGCATTGTTGAACAGACAATGGACGTATATGGAGATACGACCGCGGCGGGTAGGTTTGGAAGGAGAGAAAAAAAAATTAAATCACGTATAAGAAAATTCGTAACGGCGATATGAACGAGCCTGTACCGCGTTGTCAGTCGATATTTTTTACCATGACGAAGAGAACTTTTACCGGGGCTCGGAGCTCGAGCAAGTGATCGAGTAGCTAATCAATTTAGATAGAAGCCCGGATTAAATAGGGAAATATTACTCTGTCGCAACAACTGTTTGACCGTAATGAATAGTGACGAGCTACCATCTGTTATTTTTTTATAGTAGAAAGTAATTTCGCTCCGCGAGGCCTCGTCCAAAATGATACCCTAATAAATTTCGCTGCCTACCTATTTCCACAATGAATTTAGATATTGACATCATATTTCTTATTTAGGGTACGTCGGTCACCGAGCTACACCCAAAAGTATCTGCACCGCACCTACGATGAGTTTCTTCGACCGCTTCTATAGCTCTGTGGGAAAAGTCTCGCTGCTGCGAGAAGCATAGCGATATTTGCCTGTAACGGGCGCATTGCGCTACTTGTTCCTAATTGGGTAACCGCTGGTTTTCATTTCACGAGTAATTTGATTGCCCGCTGACATGCTACGACTCCCCGTCTTTATAAGTTTATAGTCCGAACTCTATCCCGTTATTTATCGCGGCGGTGGTAGGTACTGCGATACTATTTCCTACTATTAATCCGGTTCGCGTCTGTCTAGACTCGACGTGATACATGAAATCGCGGTGCGTTACCGCAAGTGGGTATCGCGCAGGCACAATACCCGCTCGAGCGTAGCCCAATTTTTCACAAGTCTTTTGACACCGTTAAAATTGGGTCGGGCATATGGCGACCGCGGGTTCGAACTCATTATACACGCTTGTCTACGAGTCTCTCTGGGGTCAAAGCCTGAATAATCTTAAATTATTGGCACCTGCCACCGGGCCTTCGAGGTTTGGGCCATTCGGGGTTGATGTGTATCAATTCCACTTCCGGGCTCCCTCGTTCGCGTTCGAAATTCGAATCACCTGACTCCACCTCGTCGACACCTTGGAGAACAATTGTGCCATATCATATTGAAATAATCATAGCTGGGTGTGAAACGAACTTTGTTATAGTATCCACCGTTATCGTTGTTATTGATACGCGTTTCTACGCGTTCAAGTAAGCAACGCCGTGAAAATTACTTCCTAGAAGGTATCGCTTTCGCGTGACCGGCTGTCATCAAGTTCCCGGCGGCGGGAGCGGGAGAAGGCCGCGCGCGTTTTATGCTCCGCACCATGGCTATCTTTGCGGGCTCGGGTTATACCCACCCGCTACACCTGTGCCAGGTAAGGCTGTTCGGATGGAGGCATATTTGTATATCGTGTATGTACAATCTCGGCACGGAGGTATTCGTAACACGTGTAAGAGGTGCGGGCCGCGGACTAGGCCCCGCTTTTACTTTTGCTTTTGTTTTTGCTTCAGCTTCAGCCTTTGCTTCCGAGACCAGAGGTGTACGTAGACAACTTCCGGTGGCCTATCGTTTCCGTTTTCAAACGTTCCTCATGCCGCCGCCTCGCAGCGATTATTATTATCGCCCCCTTTCATCCCCGGGCAGGACACAGAAGCCGATATTACGGATCTGTGAATTATCATGCATTGCATACATTACGGCTATCAAAATTTAGATTTTGTTGCGTGAGTCTCAAACGAATCTTGAGTAGAAATTTCGTCGTGCGATCAAACAGCGTTTAATCATCGTAAACAATTATCTCTACCGCACGAGCTGAACTGTAGAAGAAAAACTGGAGACATAAATAACGCCGTGTTCCGGAAAGTAGGAAGGATTTATTATAAGTTATAACTCGCTTTCGGATCAAATTTATTATCAGAGGAGAAAGACTCGCGCAGGAACAGCTCCACTTTCGAGTATGTATTACACGGCTATAAGGAAAGATTATCTGCGTATACGGAGAGGCTTCGCGTCTCCCGTGGATAATTCTTTTTTTATCATAACCTATTCGCCGAATATTCTTTCATCTTCTCCCGTATCATATTTCAATCTGGAACATGCATAAAAAATAACTCTACTACTACTACTACCGGAGCATGTACATTTTCAGTCTCATCGCACAATCGAAATTCGATCAGGATCTCAATTGCGCTATGACCGCTGAAAGTGGGGTAATAATTCAAATGCCATTTATGCAAAATTTAAGAAAAATACACTATTTTTCTCAGTTTCAAATCGTTCGTCACAATTTATGTCGATGAAAATCAGTGGTATTCGTTGAAAAAAATTAATAATTCAGGGAGATATAGAGCGTTGAAGAGGCCCAAGGACCGGGGGGGGGGGGCGAATTTTTTCAGTTTTCAAACAGCATTCCATTCAGGGGATTCGTCTCCCTAGATTGAACCGGAAAATTTGAGAAAAACATAAAAATTAGGAAAATTGCGGCTACTATTCTATAAAACACGGTAAATTTGCCACATTCATCGTTATGTCGGTACCAAAAGATTATTTTTTCTCGACAGACGTCGGTTCAGTCTGTGGAACTACTTGATATCTTCATTTAGAATAAAAATCAAGTTGATATCTCGAGGCGTTGTCGAGTTATCGTGGAAAAACTAACAGAAAAAATAGTTTCGAGAAAAATGCGTTTAATGTGTGACTCGTGTAGAACTGGTCGCGCACTTTCGGCTCTTCTGAGCTCAATTTTGCAAATTTGTCAAATATATTTGCGCCAAAACGTTTTTAAAAGATTGTACTAATGCAATAGATAAAAGGAAAAGAAATCATTTTTCGAAATCTAGGCCCTTGATATCACGTTCAACAAGTTTGAAGTACTGCGATAATGCGGCAGCTTCGTGGAGTCGACTGAATCCGGAGCAAGAGGAGACACCTGCAGCGCAGCGAATATTCATGAACAAATCCACTTCGTTCGGGATCCGGGGTACGCGGCTGTGCAGGCATAATGCAGTGATAACGCGAAGCAACAGAGGCGTTCCTCCCGTGACGGGGCTCTCAGCTGATGCCTTTGAATCGTGACTCGAGGTCCGGTGCGCCTAGCCGCGTTGTTGTTTCCCCTAGCCCTAGCCGGCCGCCAGATCGCGACGCATAACGTCAACAACAATAGATTATGCCTGGATGTGGTAGGTGGTACGAGGCTCGTGGACCTGATGCAGTGTCGGTTCATTCGTTGGCCTCGCGGTGCGGTGCGGTGCGGTGGACGCCGATCGGTATAGAACGACGCATACTTACGCACTCGTGATGCAGCGCTCGCCGCACCGCCGACACAACCTCACCCATCGAACGATCGAGTCCAATGAGATTCCATTGTCTCGAGTAATTAATATTGATTACTATAGGTTATACCTGGCCGCAACGGGCAACCACTCCTCGCCGGCTTACCGGTACACGTACACATTATGCCTCCGACCGACATCTACGCGCCTACATCCCAGAGTCAGATAGCAACCCCGTACATGTGCACCGTTCACGGAGCCTCGACCCACCCACGATACGAAGATTTCCAATCATTATCCTTTATCCTTGCCGTTATTTATCGCCGTAACCTCGAATCCGACCGACCGCATCGATCAATTCATCTTATCCGCTGCACTCGCGCTGATTACACCTTTTTCCCTTTCCGTCAGGAATTCGAGTCTGACTGCGGTGTCATCTGCATCAATGTTTGAGGTAATTAGCCGATGCAGACTCGGGCCGAGTATAAAAGATTCGGGAGCTCGAGGAGAGCGACTATCGGGTTACAACGATCATCGCCGCGGGCGGTCTCCGGGTTACGGTTCATTTCCCTTATCAATAACCCCAATGATCGTATTTCGATCAGCGATCTGGGCGACAACATTTCCTGCGGTCATTGATAATTCTGACCCCCCCCCCCCCTGCCCCCGAAGAGAATCATCAACACCGACGATAGTCGAGGGCGAGATACGCGACACTACCCCCATGGTACGTCACGCACGGCGCGTCGGGAAACGTGTCTCGAAAATTGAACGCTCAACGATTGACAACGGACGTGGGCCGATACTGAGGTTCGGACGTGGATGCGTTGCGTCCTACGTAGGCGAGGGCGAGCATGTGACGGTTGGGTTTTGGCTCTCCTCTTTGTCGCGGCGGCGGTTGTCTCGACGAGGAGTTGGCGGTGACAGGCTGTGCCACCTGTATGGCCCGCATTGCGAAACAAAAGACGACGCCGGTAGGTGGGTTAAGTTTGTTTTGACAGAATATTGAGTGACAGGGTACAGGATTTGGTTTCCACCGAGACATACGATAAGTTTTTATGATTCGAGGGCGAGGGCGAGGGAGGTGAAAGAAATGGAAACTTTCGAAGGGGTTCGAGTTCTATCAATCCATACCGACGAGGTCAATTTTCGATGATTGACGTCTGCGGAACGCGGATACGAAAGAAAATAATGATAATGTTGCAGATGAAAGTTACGGTGCGGCGGAAATTACCAGAGCTGGGAGCTTGAACTTTTAATCCATGCCGTATCTACCTGGAACGTATTTTCTATGTAAACAGTCCAAGTAGTCGAGAACTAATTAGCTGCCGTCGAGTTTTAATTTCCTTTATTTATGACGACGTACGACGCGTCGACGTGCCACGGTACACACGCGGTACTACGCGATTCGTTGATAGTTTTGTCGCATGGCTCGCCGAGCGGAGGCGGCAACTGAGTCATAACTCTTGGCAGCTAGCCCAAGATCCCAGCCCCCGCGCACACGCGACATATTTAGCATATAAAGTGCAACATAATTACACAGATTTTAACCTCCCACCGAGGCGATAAGAGTTCCAGATACGAAACTACATATTTCATTCGTTCCCTGCTTTCCACTCGCACCGTCTCGACGAGTCTGCCTCAATCACCCGCGAAATTTACGACGCGGTGTAAAATCGGAATCGAGGCCTTTATTCGACGCATGTGAAGCCTAATGATTTGTGAATCGGGTGGTTAATGATATCGGCGTGTAATCGGCAACAATGGCGTCTGCGTGCCCCCGGGCAATTCTTTGCCCTCCGGGTTTCTTGGGAAGACGAAACAAAAGAGGATCGCGGAGACCCCTGTTGCGCCGATTCTCGGCTAGGTGTAAGCTCCGCTTCCTCGCGATGCTCACGGTCCTCTTTTGTTTTCAGACATCATAGAATTCCCTCCCGCTCCTTCTTTCCCGAGGTTATTTTCTCCGATCACTAATTTCGGACTCCCATCAACCGATCATCGCTCGGACAAAAGCCACGGATTCGCAGTGGTCCGACGAAATCCTGAACGTTATTATTCTGATCGGACAAAATTATCCGACCACAGACGATCCGAATAATCCAAGATCACACACCGTGTTTCTTCGGAGTTGACGAGAATGAAGTGAGGAAGGCGCGTGGTCCGGAGTCCCGACGCCGACAGTCTGCAGGTAAAAGTCTCCCAAATGACTTGCAGGCGAGCCGAAGCATTACGTCGGATGATCCCAGAACGTAATGATTCGTCCGTATCGGCCCGGCACAAAGGTATCCATAATGGAAATAAAGGAAACAATAGGTGGCAACAAAATATCAATTAAAATTCGAACGATCTATACCGCAGAGGTGGGCGCGGCATAGGTGTCGGGGTGCGTATCTGCCACCCCTACGCACACATCTACTCCCCGGAGTTCCTCAAACATGTATAGATCGAGAAAAAAAAAATAGGCTTATTGTGCCCTTTGTGCATCGAAGAAAGGAATCGGCCTCCCTTAGAGCAGCTACCGTTCACGCGGGGTGTGGAATAAAGTTGAAAAATATCTTTCGGCTTCTGTTGCAAATGGCGCCAGAGCACGGCCAAGTTATCCTCGACTCCATAAGTAATAAACAGACGACGACCATGGTGCTAATTCACTCAAATTTTTTCTACACAGGGTAAGAAATACTATCCACGCTCGGATCTGATTAAAAGCGTATTAAATCGAAACGCATTAAGCCTGCGAAGAGTAACTGGAGGAGACCGATAAGAATTTCCACCGTCTTCGGCGCTTTCCGTCATTCCAAGAGCATAACAAACGATATCCCCTCGACGAGAGTAACGTGAGGTTGGGTCGGAAGAGATTGACGTTTGGTCACGGACAAGGTGAAACCCTGGCACGCCTTGGGCTCGCAGCGTATTCCGCGTGCACGACTTCACGTGGTCTCGTCATGGCTCGAAAAAAGAGTATAGTAGCCGACTGATATCGAAGGAGGGGGGTGGAGGCCGCGGCTGCACTCGGTGTCTGCCCGTGTGCACGGGATAATTTACATAGGCCGAGTCACTAAATGATCCAAACGACCGACAAAGGCGCTTATTTTCGTCTCATTTGAATATCTTCATTAATACCCTTTCCCATCCTCGTCACTAGACCCTGTCCGTCCCTGCGATCGCGACTCGAGCGGTCGATTGTTCAAATCATCGTGTGTTTAACAAAGAATTCGATATTGACTGTGCGGTTTTGTTCGCACGAATGTGCGTCCGATACAAGCTGCAGTGAGAAGCCAGCGGTGTGTGATGGAAGTCGAGAAGACTGCTGCAGCGAAAAAGTTGAGTGGGGGGCGCGGGGGCGAGAGCCGGAGCGAAGTAGATTGAGGAGAGAATTACTCCGAGAGGAATGCAAGCTTGGTAATTTGGACCACCCATCCGTTGGTTCGTTCTCTGGTCCGTCCAATCCGTCGAACCAATCATAATAGCGTTTTGTTTTCGTGCTTTTTCTCTCCAGCTCCAGCTCCAGCTCTCGTTTCGCTTTGTTTCTTTTCCCTTCCCTTCCCTTCTTTTTATTCCTCTTCTTCATCCTTATGCCCCAATCGAGGATCCTTTCTCCGATGGACCAGACATCGGACGGGCCACTCCAAAGCATATTTCTCGGTCCTACATGCGGTGCACGCCCGGGCCTATACGCCCGGGCATGTAATAATCGCCCTGAACCATTAAACTAAACCGGGAATAATATTATATTAAGCTGTATAGGAGACGAGACCGAGGAGGCGAACGGGCGAACGGCTTCTCAGAACTAAGTAGATTCGAATTTCGATATGGATCATCGGGCTGAATACAAATTACTTCTATACGTATACATATACATACACACAATATGTATATCCGCCGTTCCTTCTTCCCTTTATCCGACTACAAGTCCATAACCCGGCTCCACCTTATTATTATGTCCCCGGTTCTCCAATTTTATCTCCCATAGGCGACGCGGACGTATTTCCAAACTTTTGGCCTACTTGTCGGTAGAAGCGGAAGAGAATTCGGAACAGACGGCATCGGTCACCCGCGGAGGAGGCGGGAGTCGTTTCGGTACGCGGTCTCGAGTTGGATTCGGATAATTAATAGCGGCGAGCGAAATACGGAAAGAGTTTTGCCGTCTGGCGATTGAGTGAGCGATCGAGTCGACGCTGCGGCGGTGTTTCGTGGTCGGAGGCTCCGCCCAGTCAGACCTCCGGCTCCTCCCTGCCCTCAGCTCGGTCCTTGCTGCGATCAAGACACTCTGACTCTTTGACTCTTCGACTCCTCGATCCCGGAGGGATAGTGAAATGTCGCCTCCGAGTCGTCGATAACTCGGTGAGACTTTGGCTTATCTCCCGGACATCTTTAGCACCGTTTCGGATCGGGAGCGACGTTTATGTATAAAGCTGGATCCACCCCTCAGGTTAGACGTGATAATCACCGGGAATAAACCAACTGCAGAGAAGTGGAAAGAGGTCTAGCGGGCCGAGGAGAGACGCCGATAAGAAGTCGTAAAAAATAATGACCGGAAAATTAATTGAACCCGATATTGGGCTGTCGCTCCGCGTTTGCCAGCCTCGTGAAAATCCAGTCAACCCTCGAGGAGAACGGGACTCCCGGCGTCGTTCGCGATATTTCTCCGACATATCTGACCGCGAGTTACCCAGCTGGAAGGGCGCCGGGTCCTTAGGTTTCATTTTCAATTTTTTAGATCGTCTTTTTTCAGGGTTCATCAGGAGCAGCGTTCGTAGAAAGGGAAAATTAAAAGATCGAATCCCCAGAATGGAATTAAACGGGAAATGATCGAAGCTTTTGTCGGAATCTCCGCGACCCCGGAGCAGTGTCAACCCTTCCGGTCTCTTTCTCCCGACTCCTGAGGGGTTATTAAAAGGGACGGACCGAGGGACAAAGAGACAGACTCTCGATTGAACCGACTGCTGTGAGAAACAAGGGTTATATAAGTAAGGGTGGTTTCTCCGTCGCTTTGGTTAAACAGGAGTTGGTCGCTTTCTCCGGTTGAATGGGGAAAGTGAACGAGAAAACAGCAGCCGAGCGAGGACTTGCAGCACGGCGAATCACTTAAACGATTAAGGAAAAGGGTTGTTTGGACAGCCTCAGCCTCAGCCTCGCCATCTCGGATCTGAACCCGTTTTATTCTTCCCGCACGGTCTCTCCTTCAGCCCCCGCGCCTTCGCAATCTTACCGTAATCTGTTTTGTCAACGACTCCTGACCCCTGCGGTTCATTATTTTACCGTGTTTCATCAATTTTCATCTCTCTCGCTCACTTTCAGTTTCCCTTCAGCTCACCCCTCACCCCTCGCACCACCGACACCTAATCTTATGCTAATTTACCCCGGTCTTCGGATTACATTTATTCACAATGAGGTTATCAGAATCGAATGGATCTCGCGCACTTATATACGGGACTGTCCACGTCAATTCACCTAGCCTTCGGATCACTGCAATGACATTCGCTACATTTGCTTCGTGATTTTTTTCTGTTGTCCTTGCTCTGAAACAGTTTTCTGAGCTTTTTTCAGATTTTTCGGACCAACCCTCTCTGAGTTATTTTTTCTCTTTAACGAAGAAAAGGACCGTTTTTGGGAATCTGAAAAAATTCACAAAAATTGTATGACTAACGTATAGATCAGTTTTCCGCTCAGGAGAATGAGGTTCAAATTTTCCTTATATTTGATCAAAAGCTTTTTTTTTCCAAGAAAACACTAAATCCCACCACTTTTATCCATCCATAGGTGTATCAATGTTTTTCGTTAGGATAGGTAATTGTGGCCTGAAGGCTGGTGAATTGACGTGGACAGCCCCAGCCCCAGCCCCATATATAGCTACCTAGCGCGGGTTGTGATCCGGTGTTATTTGCTCTGCGACCACGTCGACGTTCACCTCCGGCTTCTCGACCTTCGGCTGGTCCGGCACCCCTAATCGTGTCGATCCTGTGTAAATATTGCCGTAGAAATCGCTTACCTCGTGATGTAAGTGCTTATTAGCCACAAGTTCTCCTTGTCAGATGAAAATCCTCACGACTTTATAGATTTTTTTCGAGTTTACGGAGAGCCAACGAATGATGATCGGCAATAACGATACTCACCCAAAGTGTTTACCTCCGACTGACGCGTGCGTCATTTTATTCTCTTCACCCGGTTCGCTCGCTCCGAGGTACGCGATGTTCTCTTTGACTCGACCAGATACGAGCAATCCTTGTATATACACGGTGCGCAACGAGGGAAAAGGATCCGAGTATAATGACCCTCCTGGAACACGACTGGAGCTGAAGACCGAGGAATCGGGACTCGGCAGGGTCGACGTGCTCATCCGATGACCCTGGTGACTCGGTGTGATGGAGTATTTGCTCGTTGCCGGTGCACCGTGTCGTATCCCTCCTCGCATCTGACCATCTTTCCATCCTTTCAGGATACATAATTACAATTATATTATATCACAATAAAGTGTAACGATCGCGGGGACCTCTCGACCCACCGCAGGCTGCACTTTGCCGGACAAACTGTTTGTTCGAGTCGTCGAAAAATTGCCTCCATCACTTCTATAAGATCCTGAACTTTGCCCAAGGTCAGATACTGATCGACTCCTCTCGATTTTTATTCTCCCATGTGCAATGGGAATCCTCGGCGAACTCTTGTGGCCCACCTTCGGAAACCCTGCTGTACTCTTACTCCACTTAATTTCGGGATAATCTCAATCTTCGGACAGCTGCCGAGCGCCTCGGTTCTTCGTAACTCATGCCTCTGGGTATTTCTCCACTTCGACCTCGTCTTCGTCTTCGTCTTCGGCTACTTTTGGCTCTCCCTTTCACGCGCCGTGCAACACCCTTCGGATTGTTATTCCGGCAGGACGCGATAAGCCGATCACGAGGCTACGCCGAAGTAACCGAACGGGAGTCTATTCCATCCGAAGGCTACACGGCGAAGGTGCACCGTAGCGGCCGCAGTTTTACCGGCGCTAAAATGACGAAAGTGCAGTATGGAAGTTTATGGGATCCGTGATTTGTAACTATGTTAATGTTTACTGCCAGCCACAAAACCAGACAACACGGCTCAACAACGTCAGTGGGAAAGATTCGAGATAAACAGTCGACGGTGCCCTGCTGGCTGGTGGATGGTGCATTCAATTCCGCGAGCAATTTATACACGCAGACCACTTGATTCTGCCTACTTAACTTCAAAAGTGAATTGGAATCGAATGATTTATTCGATACACAGGTGTAACGCGTAAAGTAGCTGTAGAAAGTTGCGCAAAGTGATTTCTGTCGATATTCCATACCCCGCGAGCATACTGTACGCCGACATTCCGTCGAGACGTTCCTCTGTAATTAATTCATGAGACTCGAACGGAACGAACTTTTGAAATTCCTGAGACGATTGATTAGCAATTGATTAGGGAATGAACCCCTCGGCACCGGTCTCGGGGGTCTGTTACCCGGCTTACGGTTCCCCCGGGAGACTTTGAGCGGTTTTCCCTCACCGCGAAAACTGAAAATCCACCCGACCGATTCATACGTCCGATATAGGCGGGTGCCTGCAGGCGGTTCGATGCAGTGGGGGGAAGAGAAGCGGAAAGGAAGGGCTTTTCTCTGCATGTAAATTGGAAAATAATGGAGTTTCGTCCACTTCGAAGTGGGTAGAGCCGACTGGATTCGAAAACGTTGAAACGCGGAGCCCACTTGAAAGTGGAAAAACCTCAAGAGTGCAGAGGGTCGAAACGGTGCTAGGCGAAGAGTAGAAAATCACGTAATCGGGAAATATGACTATCGACGGAAGTCCCTCGGGGATTTCGTTCCACGCTCACCGCTCGAAATCGACCTCCCCATGCAGAATGGACCCTGCCTTTCAAGACTTTGCCGCCTTGTGAGAACGAGTTCTCAATTTCAATCGAACCTCTCATCCTCGTACCACGGAAAAGTGCCCACGCGGATTCCTCGCAGTTTTCCCGCGTCACACCGTGGGATGTGTAATTGCACCCGTGCCGTATGTTATTAGGAGCGATTGCACCCGTAACTGCGGTACTCGCCGCCCGGAATTGACAACGGAGGCGTGTGCCTTGGGGAAAAAGGTACTCGAGCAGTCCTCGACGATCCCGTTAACGGCAAGAGTTACGGCCCTGACCTCACGCAACGTTCCATCGCATGCGTGCGGATACAGAGTGGCTCGTAAATACGGAAAAGGAACGCGATTCGCACTGGCCAGGTGAAAACTGAGAATCCCTTGAACCGATTTCTTCACCCCCGTCGAGGACGTCGCTTCCCAGACGAAAAACTTCTGGCAAAAGAAATCTAGAGTGGAAATTTTGATCGAGGAAAGCATAAATGTTCACCCAGTACGTGGAAAGCGCTCATTGTCGTCGCGATCGCGAAACGGGGAAGACCAGAGTCACAAGTATAGTTGGCTTTACACTTGAGAATAACAAAGACAATGCTGATATCGCGGGTCGTGGCAGCGTGGCTGCAATTAGAGAACGAAGTAACAAGGCGAGCTCATTATCATTTCCTCCGCATCTCCCCTCGGCTGTGGAGAACAGAGATATCCCGGTGTAATAATACAGGCTGGCGAACTAGCCGATTGAATCCAACGCTCGAGGAGGTTATCAGATCCTGCCGCGTCAGATATTGGTCTTCTACCTTCTACCTTCTACGTGGTTATTAAAAGATGCCAACTCAATTATTTCGACTCCTCATTCAGTTTGTTGCTGAGTCCGGGTTTTTTCCGCTACCCCGACCCGTCCTTTCCCCAGATGTTTCGAAAGAACGGGAATCGGGACCCGGGTCCTGTAGATTACACCTATGTAAATTGCTCGGTGATAAATCAACGGGAAGATCTTAAAATTTCTAACGAACCTGTCAAAAGTTTTTCTATAATATCGGGGAGGCCTGCCGAGTCGGCGGGACGAGCCCGCCGATATTCCTAAATAAAATAAAATTATAATCGTCCCGGAGCGAAACCCGTAATCATACGGCATCTCGAGCGCTCTTAAGCCGTTCTTTCGGCCATTCGGTTATTGGGTGAAATAACCCCGATACCATCAAACGGGGAAAATTATTTTTTCCTCCTTTAAAAATACGCCTAATTTTTATTGCGAGCCCTCGCGGTCGTCCTCTCACCCCCGACGTTCCCACAGCCGAACGAGTGTAAAAATTCTTTCTTGCCAAGTACGGCGCGAAATTTGATACTCAAACTGGCCAAACAACAAGTCGACTCGTAACACCTGGGGTACAGGGTACTTGCGAGTTTTATTGTTAGTGGGACATTAGGGTCGTTAGGGTTGATGGCCGTGGTTAATAAGAGCGCCGCGTTAAAACGTTAATTGCCATCGAAAGCTTAATTCATTCAGCGAGTGGCGGAATATGAAGAGAAGATCGTATCGCGTCCGGTGCAATGTGGGTAGTCGGTGTCCTCACAGTTCGCAGCCGCGAGTCTATCGCCTCTGGGACGATCGTGTATACTGTATAGGAAAAGCTGGATAAAAATAAGGTGAAAAATCTTGGTAATAGAATAACCACAGGGATGTCGCGTAATTGTAAGAATCAACTAATAACACGGTTGGGAAGTGGGGTCGTGCGAACCGCAAGGAGGATTTAGCCTCATAACCTGTCATTCTTGGTCCCTCCCCATCGCCCCGCGCGCCCTGCCATGCCGCTCCGCTCCGAGGATCCTATAACAACGATCTATCAATTACTCGCCTAAGTGGATACTACAGATGAGACAATAGAATTGATACCAGATTGGTATATTCAGTTGATGCGGATCTGTCTATACCGCATGATGTACAACCTCGGGCAATTTGCATTTTCAATTAATTCAATTACTCAAATTATCGCTCATAGTTATCCCCCCGTTTTATCACAGTTAGAGACAGCCGAAGAACTTTTCTCCGATAGTGATAAAAACATGAACTTCCCGTTATTTATTTTGTTTATGGGTATCTTGAATTTTGCTAATCTGACTTCAGATTCTTCATCAGCGGTTAGAAAAACCTTCGTGTACCAATTTTCATATAGGATTCTGAATGTTTTTGATGTTTTTCTCAGCAAATTGGATCCGCCATTTTCAATTTCGCAAATCTGACTTTAGATTCGTGATCAGTGACCCAAAAAACGTTAGAGTACCAATTTTCATCGGAATCCAATGTTTTTTTGCAGTATGTACAGTGCGACCCCTCAATAAGTACGCCAAAGCCCCCAAGGGGAAGCGTTTTTCCTAGAATTCGAGTACCCCCACCAGGCGCGCGCTCCGAGCTCACTGACTCTTTTTGGCATGCGATCCTAGGCTAGGTGGAGTGGGGGAAGTGCTCGAGCGATAAATAGGGGAAGTGTTCTTAGTGAGTGGGCTCTTATTGAGAGGTCGCACTGTATATCAGATACGCCAAAGTAGAATCTCGCAAAACTGACTTTAGATTCGTGATCAACGATCCAGAGAACCACGTGGTAACAGATTTCATTCAAATCGGTTGATCCGTTCTCAGGATATCGTCATTTTAGTTTTATTTGTCAGAATTTTATTATTAGAATAATCCGAAAAGTACTGAACCGATCAAAGCCAAAATCTATTCAGTTCTGAGTTTGGAAAAATGCGTCGATTGAGCCCAATTTGGTCGAAATCCGCGCCCTCGTTCTCGAGATATCGTGCGGCCAAAAATTTGGTCACATGCATTCGATCAGACACCCAGACCTCAAACTCAAAATAGTCGAAGGTCACTTTTTGGACCTCAAAACGTGGAGATCCAGTGAAAATTCAAGTTTTCATTTCTGGGGTGATTACAATATCTTTTTTTGTTTCTCTGAAAACAGAGAAACGGCAAGTTGATAAAATAAAAAAACATAGATCAATAACGGGGAAAATTCTATATACGGTCGCTTGTCGGTAGTTGTATTCCATTGTTCTGCGTTTGACGATGGGTTGATACAGAGGGGTTTTGTATCGCGACTAAAAGCCATGAAATCATTGAAAAGTCACAAAGGGAATCCACCGCCTGTGTGCACGGAGGCTGGAATGTTAGCGTTTTTATTTCTTCTACCAGCCGTTTTGTAAATTGTTTCAAATTCCATATTTTTATTCTTTCTCTATTTTGATAGAGTCGAAATAGATAAAAAGAATAAAAATCGGTCAGTCAAATAATCGTGGCAAATAACTCCGGCAATTAATGTAGTTATACATATACTCCTGTGTGGCTCAAACATTCGTCGAACAACACGTATGGTTCAGAATTTTCAGGTAGGCTGAGATGAAAGAATTGTTGTTGTACAAGAACAAGAACGGAAATGACGCCCAATCATTCTCAACTCTAGAATTGTACTTCTAGAATGTTCAAAGTCCACTTTGAGAATTTAGCGAAACCGTGGAGTAGGCTTCTTCGTTAGAGATACACTATCGGCGAGTGTCGTAGGTATACTCGGTCGACACGCACTTTCATAGGGAGAGAGAGACCACGGATTGCGTACCGTGCGCGACGGACAGATTTACGCGACGTAATTGCACTACTTAAGCACTCCGTGGAATCGCGGGCGGTTCTTCTTTTTCATTCAACAAACGGGTCGAACCGGTATGGATTTTAAACTTTATTTTTTCAAAGTTGCGCGCGGACGTGTCGATGCCACGAAACAAAGTTTTCCCAGCGTGTCATCGACACGAGAAACAATTTCAACTTGTCCTCGCTTCATGTACTTGGCCGCAAGGGTTGTCATGATGTTTCTCAAGAGGATCCTCGGAAATTCACGGAACGGCGAAAAAAATTCCATCCTCACAGTTGATTGAGTATCGAGAAATCGGAACAGGCGCAGCAATTGAATCTACGAGCAAGTATAATTGAATACCTTGTGCTTCTCCGATCTTTGGTAGGGGGTTACCTCGAGGGCTTTTCCATGGAAGGTTCGATCAAGCGTGAACTCAATTTGGTCGAATATCATAGAAATTTCCGAATCCTCCAAAGAGCGGGGGCGGTGGTTACAGTTAGGTACGCCACCATTGTCGGCAGAGGCAGGCCATATGGCAACCGAATTATTTCCTCGTATATAAGAATTTGACGATATTGTTCCCCCGGATGGGGAGAAAATATCGATGGAATCTTTTTGCCCTTTGCTGCACTCGGTTTTCATCGCCGGAGCGCGGGACCAGATAGAAGAGACGAAAAAAAAATTGAAAGAGAAAGAAATAAGTTGGGACGGGTTCGGCATTGTTCTTCCAGAAGTTGGGCCCCTCCACGTTATTGTGTTTTGCCAAATTCCTCAGGTATCGAATTCCTTCCGCTGATTCGATTCGCTTATTGCTCACTGTATCGATATCCATGTTTTGGTTTTGATGATATCGAGGTAAATAGTCGGAGGTCAAGTTCAATGCTCGAGTCTTCGAAGCTCGCGATAATTACGCAGAACGTTCTCACAGTATCGGAAGACATTTTTCCGCCGTGATTAAACGCTGACCACATCCGTTACAGTACCGACTGCTAGTGTAAGTACTCTGCCTCCACGTATTTATGCCTATACGGTTGGATTAATCGAACAACTTACAATTACTATACAAGACCAGATCTCTCGTACCTACATTTTGCTCGCGATATCAAAACTACCAGCGATCATGGTTACTTTTTTCCCAGGCCTTCCGGAGGTCGGAGGTTCTCCGAACGAAAAACCGTAAGACATTGCGGAAAGTATTAATCAATGAAAAAATGCGTTCCTCCTCGAAGAGGCTGCGGATTTTTCTTCTCCTTCCGCCTCCGCCGTTCGCAAACAATGACACGAATCAAAAATCCAGTCAATCTGAGCCCCCACTTTCCCAGCCTATGAACGACTGTGCTTGTTACATGTTCGGGGTGCGCCTAAGGGTGACTCGGATTCTGTTCGCCGTTTGTAGGCTAAACAAGTGCCGTCGCGACTTGGATAAAAAAGGCTAATCTCGCGAAGACAGGAGCCCCGCTGGAAAGGGAAACTCTATGCACGAGCCGGGGCGAGTGCGGGGCGAATAAGGAGCGAGGCTCCCCTCTGGAATGGAGAAGGTTAACTCTGGATGGTTCAGCTGGAAAGTTCGGTTGGATTTCTGTCGGTCCCCACCCAGGGCCGGTGGTTGCCTGGCTGGTGTCGGGTGCATTGATTTTCGTTTACCCCCACCCCCAGCCCCCCGAGGGATGTTTCGTTATTTAAACAGATTAGCGATACACCGAGGTGGAGGGGGGCGCCGTCTTATGTGTTTCCGATGCGTGATTTACCCCCCGTCTCGTCCCAGTTTCTGCCGGGCTCACGAAAATTAATCCACCTTCGAGTTTGGTTAACGTTACACGGCGAAGACGCTCCCCGCCGCCGCAGCTACTACTCGCGAGCCTCTGCCGTCGGGAAGGGTATCAAGGAGCCCGCGGAACGACTAGTCTTTCTTCTTTTTACTGCCTCCCTTCTAACGCGGGAAAAAATATCTTTCCCTGGGTTAACGTGTTTTTCCCGTATACCTTTACTTTACGCATCAGGCCGCATTGTGTTTGTCGAAGACGTCGCCGTGGCTTCGGGACAAACAAAAAAAACGATTCTACCCAAATCGGATGCATCGACTATTTTTTGATTATTCTTTTTTTCTTTGACTCGGAGTCTCAAGGTGGCAGCACGAAGGTAATTCGATAATACCTAATCGGGCAGATATCACGAAATCGATTCAGTCGAGACCACAGATGTCGCGGGCGACTCACCCTTGGCGTCGCCGAGAGAGATGGCTGCGGTGGTCGGGTCCGTGCACCCCGAACCCTTTTCATTCCTCCTCTCCGCACCGACGATGAGCCGTAATTCCGCAAAAGCCCGAAGCTCGAGTCCTCGACTGGGTAGAAAATCGTAAAAATATTTCATTTAAAACCGAGGTGACGGATAGGCCAAGTTTTTAGAGAGTTATTAATTAAATTCATTCCCTCCGAGCCACGCCGGTGCCGGTTGACAAGAGCGTTGAGGTGATCAATGAAATGATACGGAACTGCAGCACCGGTGCAGGTATTCGTACGAGGGAGACGAAAATTAATCGAGGTATACCTTATACCTACTGCGACATTCGGACCTGAGGGTGGGGACGGATGGAATAGAGTCGAGTCATCTAAACATTTGCGGAGGAATTCGAGGCACGCTCATAAAAAGAACGAGGGTCCTAATCACAGCTGGGTCCGGTAGATTGCGTAAGTGTTAAGAGGTTGTCATTACCCTCAGTGACACCTATAATTTTCTTTGGGAGACTAGAATTAGGTACGCGATCATTAACTCTTAAAAGGTTTGCATTACCGAGTCAACTCCAACTTATATCCACACGACTATTCGGCTATTTTCCTTTTTCTTTCGTCTTTTTATCCTTTTATCTCTATTGACTCGTAATCCTAGACATTAGGCAACGGCCTACGTGCGACCCGAATTTGTTTTCTCACAGCCTACCATGGGATTCCGCTGATTAAACGATACCGATCCGTTTCCGTAACCCACTCTTATCCAATTGACTCGGAGAGTTTCTACATCTCCGGCGATTATTCGACCTCTGAGGATTTCTACGAATCGACCCTCTCACAGAAATCTATATTCAATCGGTCCTAAATCATCGCGTCCCGTAATACCGCAATCAACCCGCGTTTCGCCCAATTCCCATGAATTTATTCCACTCTCGATCCGGGACATTGGTCCGGTCTATTATGCTTTTTCACCCCGAGGCAAGGCTGGAACCTACATGGCGCCGAATTCACTGTCAAGAGAACACGCGCCGAAGGCTCTTTGTGATTATTGCATAATTTGCGGTCATGGTCAAGGCGTTGACCCACCCACGGGCGGGAAAAGAATTGTTCGTCTAGTTCGGTAGCGGACAACAAGTGTTTACGGAGTCACGGTGAGTGCGCGAAAACGAGAAAAGACAAAGGTCGCGAACAAGGTGACCAGGTTGGCTCGGGTATCGAGGGAACTGGCTCGGAACCGAAATTTGGGGTACCCGTAAACCCGCAAAGCCTGTAATTAGGAGTTACGTGGCCTCAGCCGAACACTCGACGCGTCTACTAGTCCCGGAGTCTAGACTCTGGGCAGACGCGACGGGCCCCGAGAAATTTCAGTTTTGATTTACAACAGTGCGTTTTGATTGCGCCCGGGTCTAATGGCGGTTAAACGGGCTGATCGTTGATTCTCGTTGATGTTTCTCGATGTTGCCCGGTCCATGAATTTGTATGCGTCCACCTCTTTCCACGTACTCCGCATCCTCGACAATCAGCCTTTTTCGGCGCCGACAAACTTTTGCTGTCGCTCTTCCCGTTTTACCGCAACTCCTTCCGCGAATACCGAATGCAAAAATGAAGAATCCCGAAGTGGCGTTAAGTGAAGGACGACGTGGGTAGGAAGGGGGAGTCGAATCGCGATCACGAAACCAGTAATCAATGTGTCCCACGGACAAGATGTATCGCGATATGCGCGACGCGTCTCCGAGTCAGAGACCCGTGCCGGCTCCCGTAATCTCGCATACGTGATTCCGCGACGACTCCGTGTCGCTTATTTATCGTTGTTGGTTCGGTCCGGCAAGTTTCGGCCGTACGCGGTAGGAAATGCGATTATACCCACTTGTCCACCGCACGTGATACGATCGTTCCCACTCGGCGTGGTTCCCCTCGCCTCGTCTTCGCGGGGGCAATTTGCTGCCCGATGATCGTTTGCGGGGCGAGGGGCTGGAATCGAAGATAATCGCAAACGATCCTGTGCAATAAATGTTAACGAACCGCGTTCAAGTCTTTATTTCTACGCCACGTCCATGGGAATATCATTACGTGTGTTAAAATTTAAAAGGGTGACCGTGGATTCGCACGACCGCGGGAATGCGATTATAGGTATAGGAACATTACTTCTTTTGCGACTCCGGGAAAAGTGTTTAGCATAAATTAGACCTCGATCGAGAACGAGGGGAGGCTCGAGTTCCCAATGAAAATAAAATTCCTCCGTTGTTTTGGCCCCGTGGTACCTCTGAAGGGCGCTTAACTCCGCTCATTAGCGACGGTGACATCTTGACGAACCCGGAGAGCGAAAAAAAAGAAGACAAAACACATTAAGACCCCCGGAGGTCGCCCGCTCTTATTATTCTCTTCCTTCCCACGTCGCTCCGTTTCTGCGCCCACGGTACAACTTGGTACTTGGAGAAAATCTTCACCCCGGGGTGAAATGAAATCGCATCGAATGCATTATCGGGCAAATGTTTTCCATGGAAGACACGTTCCCGCCACTTATATTTGAAAGAAAAACGCCCCGGGCCAATAATAAGATTCCGAATTCCGCGAGGGAGAAACGACGAATAATCCTCACCCTCGAATAATAAGGTCGCCTATGAATCGGAGAACTACGTACCTGCGTGAAACCACATTAGGAGCTGCCGTTTGCTTCGTGCAATTGTGAAAAATGCGAGTGGGCGTCTTTGTGGCTGAAGTACCCGAGGATATTATGGGCTCGTTTAGAGCAGCAAAGTGGACCCAGCACCAGTGCGGTGGACAACTCGAGGCTGCAGACTGGCACCAAGTATTGGAAACTCGTTTGCATCAATTAATTTACCAACAACATCGTGTAATTGCATTTTCTAATTACCGACGTTACCACGGCCTCGGCACGGACCAAGATGCAGGGAACACTGCCGGGATTTTGACACATGGTCGGTTCAACAGCTCTGCGGAATTGTGCAAAATTATTATTATCCCGCATCGTTGAGGAAAAACTTCCTCCGTGGGAGATGGCGGAACTTTAAAACTCCCTCGATAACAATTAGTCCGCGGGATGCAGAGGTTGTGTTTTTCCGTCACAAGTGGGAGGACTGGATAAATATAATACCAGCTACACCCGCGAGCTCGTTGAACCGGGAAAAGTTTGGAAATTTCCCGACGATAAATCGCGGATCGAGAATGAAAGTCTAATTTTTTAGTGCGAGATTGAGGCACCGGATTTGTGGTGGCGTCTCTTCCCCCTCTTCGTTCAACCCCCCCGCCAATCCGATGATGTAAAAATGTAAAAATGTAAAACGCGACCCGCCGCGCTGTCAGCATATTTGTGCGTAAGAAAAAAATGAACGTTTGAATGCAAATGAAGGGCCCGGCCCGACTCTCACCCCCAGACGCCGGCAGCACCGGAGCTTCCATCCAGCTCGCCTTGCTCGCTTTGCTTTAACGGTGACGTTTTTCCCTCTCCGCGACCGCGGCGCACCCTCGAAACATAAAGATAACCGAATTACTTTCTCCTTTTTTTATTCCTAGGACATATTGCCCGACAATCATTCCCGCATTTACATAATTATCGAATAAAATATGAAAGAAAACGCCCGGGGGCAGCCCCGAAACTACCCTTCTAATGCAGCTCCGAGTACGACTAATTTCATGCTCTTACTTTTTACGTTCACTGCCGTCTCCCCGATTCTTTTCCTCGTGATTAGCCGCGCCTAATTTCGAGGGGGGAGGGGGGGGGGGGGGGG